>CM042891.1:15893791-15999789 GCA_023653495.1 Melastoma candidum
GAAAGGTCTTCATCATTCCCCCCTTCTTCAAAAGGATTCGTCCTCGAATCTGCGTTCACATCAAAAGGAGAAAGATCAGAAACATTAAACGTAGAACTTACATGATACTCACCTGGTAAATCAAGCTTGTAGGCGTTGTCATTAATCTTTTCTAGAACTTGGAATGGTCCATCTCCTCGTGAATGCAACTTGGATTTCCTTTGGTTGGGAAACCTCTCCTTCC
The DNA here is from genome assembly GCA_023653495.1 of Melastoma candidum. Classification (NCBI taxonomy): domain Eukaryota; kingdom Viridiplantae; phylum Streptophyta; class Magnoliopsida; order Myrtales; family Melastomataceae; genus Melastoma; species Melastoma candidum. The sequence goes on from CM042891.1 coordinate 15,894,015, forward strand.
TGAAATGAGCCCAAACTAGATCTCCCGGTTTAAAGGTGACATGCTTTCTTCTCCTATTAGCTTGGTCAGCCGCTTGCTCATTCTTATGTAGAATACGACTCCTTGCTTCTTCATGGATCTTCTTCACCAACTCTGCCTTATGTTTACCATCAAGACTAGTAATTTCATCACTAGGCAAGGGAGTTAAATCTAATGGGGTTAGCGGGTTAAAACCATATACAATCTCAAAAGGAGAAAACATAGTAGAGGAATGCACAACTCTATTATATGCAAACTCAACGAACGGAATGCACTCTTCCCAAGCTTTCAAATTCTTTTTAATAACAGCCCGCAACAAAGTTCCCAAGGTTCGATTCACAACCTCGGTTTGTCCATCAGTTTGGGAATGACAAGTAGTAGAAAACAACAGCTTTGTTCCCAATTTACCCCACAAAACTCGCCAAAAATGACTTAGGAACTTAACATCACGATCACTTACAATGGTTCTTGGAATGCCATGCAAGCGCACTATCTCCCTAAAGAACAAATCAGCCACATGTTTAGCATCGTCCGTCTTTTTGTAAGGAATAAAATGAGCCATCTTTGAAAAACGATCTACCACAACAAATATAGAATCTTTACCATTCCTAGTTCTAGGCAAACCCAAAACAAAATCCATTGAGACATCAGTCCAAGGATGACTAGGAACGGGCAAAGGCATGTAAAGTCCATGTGGTTGAATCTTAGACTTGGCTTTCTTACATTTGATGCATCTAAGACAGATTCTCATCACATCACGCTTCATATGAGGCCAAAAGAAATGCTCTCTCAAAACATCTAGTGTCTTAGTCACACCAAAATGCCCCATTAATCCTCCCCCATGTGCTTCCCTAACAAGCAACTCTCTCATGGAACCTTGGGGAATACACAGCTTATTCTCACGAAACAAATAACCCTCATGCCTATAAAACTTGCCAAATGATCCTTTTTCACATGCAGAAAATACTTCCTTAAAATCATGGTCGTGCAAGTATAACTCCTTGATATGTTCGAATCCCAAAAATTTAGCATCAAGAGTTGAGATAAGAGTATACCTGCGAGATAACGCATCAGCCACAATGTTCTCCTTACCCTTTTTGTATTGAATCACATAGGGAAACATCTCGATGAACTGGATCCAACGTGTGTGCCTTCGATTTAGCTTGCCTTGATCTTTCAAATGCTTGAGGGACTCATGGTCAGTGTGAATGACAAACTCCTGGGACCATAAGTAATGCTGCCATGTCTCCAAAGCCCTCACCAAGGCATAAAGCTCCTTATCGTATGTGGAATAGTTCAATGCAGCCCCGTTAAGCTTTTCACTAAAATAAGCGATCGGCCTCTTCTCTTGCATAAGGACTGATCCTATACCAATACCCGAAGCATCACATTCGATTTCAAAGGGTTTAGAAAAGTCAGGTAACATTAGTAAGGGAGCTGAACTTAGCTTTTCCTTTAAGGTCTTGAATGCTTTCTCTTGCTCCGTGCCCCATCGAAAACCAACTTCCTTCTTGATGATATCAGTTAATGGTGAAGCAATGGTGCTAAAGTCCCGGACAAATCTTCGATAGAATCCAGCAAGGCCATGGAAACTACGTACCTCAGAAATAGTAGTGGGTGTTGGCCACTCCCGGATTGCTCTCACCTTTTCTTCATCCACTTCCACACCCCTTGAGCTTACAACGAAACCAAGAAAGACAACACTTTCCAAGAAAAATTCACACTTCTTGAGGTTAGCATATAACTTCTCGTGTCTCAACGCTTCAAGCACACTTCTCAAATGATTAACATGATCATGTTCATTCTTGCTAAAAATCAGAATGTCATCAAAGTACACAACGACAAATTTTCCAATGTAAGCACGCAAGACATGATTCATGAGGCGCATAAATGTGCTGGGTGCATTAGTCAATCCAAATGGCATTACTAACCATTCATATAATCCGTGCTTGGTTTTAAATGCCGTCTTCCACTCATCTCCCTCTTTCATGCGAATTTGATGGTACCCACTCTTCAAATCAATCTTAGAAAATACTATGGAACCATGCAATTCATCTAGCATATCGTCTAGTCGAGGTATAGGATAGCGATACTTTACCGTGATCTTATTAACAGCTCGACAATCTACGCACATCCTCCATGCGCCATCCTTCTTTGGAACTAACAATACCGGCAAAGAACACGGACTCATGCTCTCTCGAACATAGCCTTTGGATAGCAACTCATCAACCTGTTTCTGAAGTTCCTTGGCTTCTTGTGGACTACACCGATATGCTGGACGGTTTGGAATGGGTGCTCCCGGGATGAAATCAATTTGATGTTCAATTCCACGAATGGGTGGTAACTCCGCTGGCATCTCCTTCGGAAATACATCATCAAACTCCTGCAATAGAGAAACCACAACACTAGGCAAAGACGGATTAGAGTTAGTAGATAAGTAGGCCTCCTTGTATAACAACAATATCATTGGCCTTGGACCCTTGCAAACACTCTCAAGCTCTCCTTCTTTTGTGAAACAACTCTTTTTCTGCCTCTCCTTTCTTTCTATGGATGAACTCGCACATTTTCCTTTTTCATCACTCGGTTTCTTACTTTTCTCTCGACTTGCTTTTCTCTCATTTTCTCCCTCCTTTTCTTTTAGCACAGGTACACTCATACGTTCCTTTGAACTCGCAGCAATGGACTTCTTTATGCGAAGTTGCTCTTCGAACACTTGATGTGGTGACAGCGGCGCAAGTGTGACACTTCGTCCATCCTTCTTGAAGCTATACCGATTCAGATAGCCATCATGTGTAGTTCTTCGATCAAATTGCCATGGCCTCCCGAGTAACAAGTGGCTGGCCTCCATGGGAACTACATCACATAAAACTTCATCATGGTACTTTCCAATAGAAAAAGAAATCATCACTTGTTTTGTCACCCTTAAATCTCCACTCTCATTCAACCATTGAAGTCTATATGGCCTTGGATGCTTTTGAGTGTTCAGGCCAAGTTTCTCCACCATCAACTTGCTTGCCACATTCACACAGCTTCCTCCATCAATAATAAGTCCACATACCCAACTATTCACATGGCACCGAGTGTAAAAAATGTTCTCCCTTTGGAGTTCTCCGCCTTCCTTGGCTTGCACATGTAGAGATCGTAGAACAATAAGGGCATTACCCGTTACAGGATGCTCTACTTCGTCGGCATCTTCAAGCGATGGCATAGAGTCAGCGTCACTCTCATGTTCTTCCGCGCTTTCAATCTCCCCGTTGTCTAGCAGAATCATGGCCCTCTTGTTTGGGCATTGAGAAGCATAATGACCAGATCCCAAACATCGGAAGCACTTGATATCTCGATTCCTTTGAGTTTGGAAAGAAGAGTTACCCTTCTCCTTGGAATCAGTTGATGACTTGAACGTGGGCTTGTGTCCCTCGGACCTCTCTCCTTGTTTCGAACCAGCCCACTTCGATCCTGATCCTTCATGCTTGGAAGTCCACTTTGCATTCGAGTTAGAGGATTCAAATCGAGATGAGGATCTCCCCCCCCCTCTTGAGCTGCCTCTCAACCTTCATTGCCATGTGCACCACTTCCTCAAGCTCTACATAATGCTGCAGCTCAACAACATTGGCAATTTCTCGATTAAGCCCACAAATAAAACGAGCCATAGTTGCTTCACGGTCCTCCTCCACGTTAGCACGAATCATGGCTATCTCCATCTCCTTGTGGTACTCTTCCACAGAGTTGGTTCCTTGTTTAAGACTCTGCAACTTCAAATGTAAATCTCGGTAGTAATGGGATGGTACAAACCTCCTCCGCATGACGGCTTTCATGTCTTCCCAATTGTTGATAGGTCGCTCCCTATTCCGTCGTCTAGTCACCATTAATTGATCCCACCATACAATGGCATAATCGGTGAAGGCAACAGCGGCAAGTTTCACCTTCTTCTCTTCGGAGTAGTTGTGACAATCGAAGACCAGATCAACTTTCCGTTCCCATTCTATGTACTTATCGGGATCGTTCTTTCCTTGGAATGGAGGTATGGTCAGCTTGATGGAGCCTAGATTACGATCGACCATGTCCCCCTCTGGGTGCCTCCTATGTGCACGCCGAGGCCTTTCAGCCCGTTCTCCGCGAGGTCTTCTTAGTGCAACATCAGAAAGTTCCACTTCATCTTCCTCATCATTGAATCCCTCTTCGTGATCATTATTGTTCATCCTTGGTCGCTGAATTGGATCTTGTCGCATCTGGTTGATTCTTGCATCGTGTGTGTCAAGACGATCATTAATTGCATTGAGCACCAAAGTAAATCGCTGAAATTGTTGTTGCATTGCCCGGATGAACCTATTCTGATCTACTCCTTCATTGTCTTGATTAGTCCCGGCGCTAGATTGATCAAGTCCGGTGATATCTGGTTGTGACATATTGAGATCTGCAATTGAATGTTAGAATAGAATAAAAAAAAAAACCTCACAAACTCTCCCTCGCGTGTTTACTCTCAAGTCGATTTCCGATAACTCTCGTGTTTCGCACAAATAATGGTCTCACAACTCTTGCACTCGTCGATTTCTCCACAAGGTTCTTGAAGAACTAAGCAATCAAATCACAAATCCTTGAGGAAATTACTTGTGTGCAGAAGCAACTTATAATATCAGTTATATGGATTGGCAAGAAAATGGATAGATCGACTCAGATTTGAACGCAAAAAGAAAAATTACCCAATATGCATTGCACTTGATAGCATCAGATTCTTCCTCTTCCTTTTTTTTTTTTTTTTTTTCTTTTCTTTTCAGAACTGAACACAAAGGATTACCAAAACAAAACCCAAGGATAGAATGGATAGTTGAAACCTCGAGTTGTAGCCTAAGCTCTGATACCAACTGATGCGAACCCCGTCGAACCTTGTCACGGAACCCAGCAACAATACAATGGAAAGAGAACCCGGATCGACAAGACAGAGATTTCGATAGATGAATATTGACCCCGTAGCTATAAGAGCTAGAAACCAATACTATAAGGAGCTTAAGAACTACAAGTAATCGACTTGCAACCCTTGAAGCATAAGTTCAATAAGAACAAAAAGGAGAAACTCTCTCACAATCTGGAAAATCCTCAGAAAAAAACTAACTCCCCTCAAAGTCACCAAAACTATGCTTATAATGGCCATGCAATCTGAATGAAGGGAAAAGCCAAAGGTCCTTAGCATAGGAAATTGAATAAGAGAAATTTAAGGCCTTTAATGGTTGTTGGGCGTCCAAGTGCAGGTTTCGTGCCTCTTCGTCTTCAAGAAAAATGGGCTTCGACTTGGACGCTGACGACTTGGTCGACTTGGGCGCTGGCGACTTGGTCGACTTGGGCGCTGTCGACTTGGTCGACTTGGGCGCTGTCGACTTGGTCGACTTGGGCACTGTCGACTTGGTCGACTTGGGCGCTGAGACCTTCATTTAGTGCCCCAAGTGTGTTGATGGGTTCCAACACTTGTAATGAGCATATTCAGCCCATCTTCAGCTTGTATCTCCTTCGACTTGCGGGTCTCCTTTTGAATATGTATCCATAAGTTCCGCAAAGCTTGCTCCATTCGTTTGGCACGTGCTCTGGTTATTGGTCCGGTTGATATGTGCAATTCCTTATCGTGCTCCTTGTCCAATTCCGCATTGGAATCCATGTCTTCGGAAAGGTCTTCATCACTTGATGCACAACTTTGCGCATGTGTTGCACCGGCCTTCCTTTTATACTGTTGAACTCATTGTGAAGAAATTGACTCCAGTATCGCATATTGCATGAATATATATTTGTCTTAATTGATTTGGAAATGATTCGAGTTTGTTTCGGCTTCCGAAACGCAAAGCACGAAAGATCGAAAATTCTGTGCATTCTTGATGCACAACTTTGCGCAAGTGTTGCGCAGGCTTTCCTTTTATACTGTATAACTCATTGTGAAGAAATTGACTCCAATATCGCACATCGGGTGAATATACATTTGTTTTAATTGATTTGGAGCCGTTTCGGGTTCGTTTGGGCTTCCGAAAACACAAGTACGGAAGATCGAAAGTTCTGTGCATTCCTGATGCACAACTTTGCGCATGTGTTTCGCCGACCTTCCTTTTATATTGTTGAACTCATTGTGAAGAAATGGTCTCCAATATCGCACATCGGATGAATATATATTTGTTCTAATTGATTTGGAAATGATTCGGGATCGTTTAGGCTTCAAAAAATGCAAGTTCGGAAGATCGAAAGTTCAGTGCATTCTTGATGCACAACTTTGCGCAAGTGTCGCGCCGGCCTTCCTTTTATAGTGTTGAACTCATTGTGAAGAAATTGACTCCAACATCGCATATCGGATAAATATATCTTTGTTTTAATTGATTTGGAGCCGTTTCGGGTTTGTTTAGGCTTCCGAAAATGCAACTTCGAAAGATCGAATGTTATGCGGATTCTAGATGCACAACTTCGCGCAAGTGTTGGCGGGCCTTCCTTTTGTCCGGCTGAACTCATTCTGAAGAAATTGACTCAAACACCGCACCACGGACGAAAATATCGTTTGTCGTAATTGATTTGAAACATATTTGGGTTTGTTTGGGCGTCCGAAAACATAAGTACGGATAGGGAAAGTTCAGTGCATTCTTGACGCACAAGTTTGCGCAAGTGTTGCGCCGGCCTTCCATTTATAGAGTTGAACGCATTGTGAAGACATTGACTACAATATCGCACAACTCCTTGTTTTAATTGATTAGGAAATGATTCGGGATTGTTTAGGCTGCCAAAAATGCAAGTTCAGAGCATTCTTGATGCACAACTTTGCGCAAGTGTTGCGCCGGCCTTCCTTTCGTAGTGTTGAACTCATTGTGAAGAAATTGACTCCAATATCGCACATCGGATAAATATATCTTCGTTTTAATTGATTTGGAGCCGTTTCGGGTTCGTTTAGGCTTCCGAAAATGCAAGTTCGAAAGATCGAATGTTATGCGCATTCTAGATGCACAACTTCGCGCAAGTGTTGGCGGCGGGCGGGCCTTCCTTTTGTCCCGCTGAACTCATTATGAAGAAATTGACTCAAACACCGCCCAAAGAACGAAAATATCGTTTGTCGTAATTGATTTGAAACATATTCGGGTTTGTTTAGCCGTCCGATAACATAAGTACGGATAGGGGAAAGTTCAGTGCATTCTTGATGCACAACTTTGCGCAAGTGTTGTGCCGGCGTTCCTTTTATTGTGTTGAACTCATTGTGAAGAAATTGACTCCAATATCGCACATCGGATGAATAATTCTTTGTTTTAATTGATTTGAAAATGATTCCGGATTGTTTAGGCATCCAAAAATGCAAGCTCGGAAGATCGAAAGCTTAATGAATTCATGATGCACTACTTTACGCAAGTGTTGCGCCGGCCTTCCTTTCATAGAGTTGAACTCATTCTGAAGAAATTGACTCCAATATCCCTTATCGGATGAATATATCTTTGTTTTAATTGATTTTGAGCCGTTTCGGGTTCTTTTAGGCTTCCGAAAATGCAAGTTAGAAATATCGAATGTTATGCGCATTCTGGATGCACAACTTCGCGCAAGTGTTGCGCGAGCCTTCCTTTTGTCGTGCTGAACTCATTGTGATGAAATTGGCTCAAATACCACACCTCGGACGAAAATATCTTTGTCGTAATTGATTTGAAACCGATTCCAGTTCGTTTAAGCTTCCGAAAACACAAGTACGGACGGTGGAATGTTTTGCGCATTCTTGATGGACAACATTGCGCAAGTGTTGCGCCGGCCTTCCTTTTATAGTGTTGAACTCATTTTGAAGAAATCGACTCCAATATCGCACCTCAGATGAATATATCTTTGTTTTAATTGATTTGGAAATTTATCGGGATGGTTTAGGCTTCCGAAAACACGAGTACGGAAGACCGAAAGTTCTGTGCATTCTTGATGCACAACTTTGCGCATGTGTTGCACCGGCCTTCCTTTTATACTGTTGAACTCATTGTGAAGAAATTGACTCCAGTATCGCATATTGGATGAATATATATTTGTCTTAATTGATTTGGAAATGATTCACGAAAGATCGAAAATTCTGTGCATTCTTGATGCACAACTTTGCGCAAGTGTTGCGCCGGCTTTCCTTTTATACTGTATAACTCATTGTGAAGAAATTGACTCCAATATCGCACATCGGGTGAATATATATTTGTTTTAATTGATTTGGAGCCGTTTCGGGTTCGTTTAGGCTTCCGAAAACGCAAGTTCGAAAGATTGAATGTTATGCACATTCTGGATGCACAATTTCGTGCAAGTGTTGCGCGGGCCTTCCTTTTGTCGTGCTGAACTCATTGTGAAGAAATTCACTCAAACACCGCACCATGGACGAAAATATCTTTGTGGTAATTGATTTGAAAAATATACGGGTTCGTTTAGACTTCTGAAAACACAAGTACGGATAGAGGAAAGTTCTGTGCATTCTTGAGGCACAACTTTGCGCAAGTGTTGCGCCGGCCTTCCTTTTATATTGTTGAACTCATTGTGAAGAAATGGACTCCAATATTCGTACATCGGAGGAATATATCTTTGTTTTAATTGATTTGGAAATGATTCGCGTTTGTTTCGGCTTCCGAAAACGTAAGTACGGAAGATCGAAAGTTCAGTGCATTCTTGATGCCCAACTTTGCGCAAGTGTTGCGCCGGGCGTCCTTTCATAGAGTTGAAAGCATTGTGAAGACATTGACTACAATATCGCACAATTCCTTGTTTTGATGGATTTGAAAAAGATTCGGGATTGTTTAGGCGTCCAAAAATGCAAGTACAGAGGATCGAAAGTTCAGTGCATTCCTGATGCACAACTTTGCGCTAGAGTTGCGCCGGCCTTCCTTTTATAGTGTTGAACTCATTGTGAAGAAATTGACTCCAACATCGCACATCGGATAAATATATCTTTGTTTTAATTGATTTGGAGCCGTTTCGGGTTCGTTTAGGCTTCCGAAAATACAAGTTCGAAAGATCGAATGTTATGCGCATTCCAGATGCACAACTTCGCGAAAGTGTTGGCGAGTGATACGGGGACGGCGAGGAATAGATGATTCCTAAACCGAAAACGAATGGGGACGTCACTGAAAAGGATGCGGAATGGAGTGACGGTCGGTATGGACGGAAAGTGTGTGGGGTAGGCGGCTGAATGATGAAAAGGAAGGATTGAGATCAACCTCCACGGATACAGATGCACCACCGTGAAAGAAGACTCGGGATAGACTCGTTTGACCGTGGATACAGATACACCACCACGAACAAGACGAGGGCGAGGCACAACACGGAGGATACAGATACACCACCACCGGTTGGTACACTCTACTCAATCCGCACTTGGAAATCCACCAAATGAAGAACGAGGTTTGAAGGAGAATCCACTCACTTCGGATAAAAGACACTAAGTCTGATAAGGGTTTATAATTTGATTCCAAAAAGCTGTTTTTTCAAATGAGTACAAGGTGCCCATTATATAGGGAACACCTGAAGAAGAACTTAAATGCACGAAATGAACCTAGGCTAGATGCATGCAAGGCAAGATTCATGGACGGGCCATAAATGGCTTATTGGAAATGCAACAAAGTAAATGCAAAGCATAAATGACAAATGCATGAATGAGGAATGCGAATGGATTCAGCTTCTTTGCGGCGCTTCATCTTCGAGACTCTTGGCTTGGCCGACTCTTCGTTGCTCAGTCGCTGATGATGTCAAGTCGCACCTCCTTGAGTCGCACTCGTCAAGTCGACGCCAAGTCGCAAGTCGCACTCGTCAAGTCGACGCCAAGTCGCAAGCGAGTAAAGTGACGCCTCTCTTGCTGCGCGTCGACTGGGCTAAGTTATCGTCCGTCTTTGTATCAGCGAGCCTTCCTTTTGTCCCGCTGAACTCATTCTGAAGAAATTGACTCAAACACCGCACCACGGACGAAAATATCGTTTGTCGTAATTGATTTGAAACATATTTGGGTTTGTTTAGGCATCCGAAAACATACGTACGGATAGGGGAAAGTTCAGTGCATTCTTGATGGACAACTTTGCGCAACTGTTGCGTCGGCCTTCCTTTTATTGTGTTGAACTCGTTGTGAAGAAATTGACTCCAATATCGCACATCGGATGAATAATTCTTTGTTTTAATTGATTTGAAAATGATTCCGGATTGTTTAGGCTTCCAAAAATGCAAGCTCGGAAGACCGAAAGTTTAGTGATTTCATGATGCACAACTTTGCGCAAGTGTGGCGCCGGCCTTCCTTTGATAGAGTTGAACTCATTATGAAGAAATGGACTCCAATATGCCACATCGGATAAATATATCTTTGTTTTAATTGATTTGGAGCCGTTTCGGGTTCGTTTAGGCTTCCGAAAATGCAAGTTAGAAAGATCGAATGTTATGCGCATTCTGGATGCACAACTTCGCACAAGTGTTGCGCGGGCCTTCGTTTTGTCGTGCTGAACTCATCGTGACGAAATTGACTCAAATACCACACCTCGGACGAAAATATCTTTGTCGTAGTTGATTTGAAACCAATTCGGGTTCGTTTAATATTCCGAAAACACAAGTACGGATGAGGGAAAGTTGTTTGCATTCTTGATGCACAACATTGCGCAAGTGTTGCGCCCGCCTTCCTTTTATAGTGTTGAACTAATTTTGAAGAAATCGACTCCAATATCGCACCTCAGATGAACACATCTTTGTTATAACTGATTTGGAAATTATTCGGGATGGTTTAGGCTTCCGAAAACACAAGTACGGAAGATCGAAAGTTCTGTGCATTCCTGATGCACAACTTTGCGCATGTGTTGCGCCGACCTTCCTTTTATATTGTTGAACTCATTGTGAAGAAATGTTCTCCAATATCGCACATCGGATGAATATATATTTATTCTAATTGATTTGGAAATGATTCGGGATCGTTTAGGCTTCAAAAAATGCAAGTTCGGAAGATCGAAAGTTCAGTGCATTCTTGATGCACAACTTTGCGCAAGTGTCGCGCCGGCCTTCCTTTTATAGTGTTGAACTCATTGTGAAGAAACTGACTCCAACATCGCATATCGGATAAATATATCTTTTTTTTAATTGATTTGGAGCCGTTTCGGGTTCGTTTAGGCTTCCGAAAATGCAAGTTCGAAAGATCGAATGTTATGCGCATTCTATATGCGCAACTTCGCGCAAGTGTTGGCGGGCCTTCCTTTTGTCCGGCTGAACTCATTCTGAAGAAATTGACTCAAACACCGCACCACGGACGAAAATATCGTTTGTCGTAATTGATTTGAAACATATTTGGGTTTGTTTCGGCGTCCGAAAACATAAGTACGGATAGGGAAAGTTCAGTGCATTCTTGACGCACAAGTTTGCGCAAGTGTTGCGCCGGTCTTCCATTTATAGAGTTGAACGCATTGTGAAGACATTGACTACAATATCGCACAACTCCTTGTTTTAATTGATTAGGAAATGATTCGGGATTGTTTAGGCTGCCAAAAATGCAAGTTCAGAGCACCGAAAGTTCAGTGCATTCTTGATGCACAACTTTGCTCAAGTGTTGCGCCGGCCTTCCTTTTGTAGTGTTGAACTCATTGTGAAGAAATTGACTCCAATATCGCACATCGGATAAATATATCTTTGTTTTAATTGATTTGGAGCCGTTTCGGGTTCGTTTAGGCTTCCGAAAATGCAAGTTCAAAAGATCGAATGTTATGCGCATTCTAGACGCACAACTTCGCGCAAGTGTTGGCGGTGGGCCTTCCTTTTGTCCCGCTGAACTCATTCTGAAGAAATTGACTCAAACACCGCCCAAAGAACGAAAATATCGTTTGTCGTAATTGATTTGAAACATATTCGGGTTTGTTTAGCCGTCCGATAACATAAGTACGGATAGGGGAAAGTTTAGTGCATTCTTGATGCACAACTTTGCGCAAGTGTTGTGCCGGCGTTCCTTTTATTGTGTTGAACTCATTGTGAAGAAATTGACTCCAATATCGCACATCGGATGAGTAATTCTTTGTTTTAATTGATTTGAAAATGATTCCGGATTGTTTAGGCTTCCAAAAATGCAAGCTGGGAAGATCGAAAGCTTAATGAATTCATGATGCACTACTTTGCGCAAGTGTTGCGCCGGCCTTCCTTTCATAGAGTTGAACTCATTCTGAAGAAATTGACTCCAATATCCCTTATCGGATGAATATATCTTTGTTTTAATTGATTTTGAGCTGTTTCGGGTTCGTTTAGGCTTCCGAAAATGCAAGTTAGAAATATCGAATGTTATGCGCATTCTGGATGCACAACTTCGCGCAAGTGTTGCGCGGGCCTTCCTTTTGTCGTGCTGAACTCATCGTGACGAAATTGGCTCAAATACAACACCTCGGACGAAAATATCTTTGTCGTAATTTATTTGAAACCGATTCCGGTTCGTTTAAGCTTCTGAAAACACAAGTACGGACGGTGTAATGTTTTGCACATTCTTGATGAACAACATTGCGCAAGTGTTGCGCCGACCTTCCTTTTATAGTGTTGAACTCATTTTGAAGAAATCGACTCCAATATCGCACCTCAGATGAATATATCTTTGTCTTAATTGATTTGGAAATTTATCGGGATCAGGAAGGCCGGTGCAACACATGCGCAAAGTTGTGCATCTAGAATGCACAGAACTTTCGGTCTTCCGTACTCGTGTTTTCGGAAGCCTAAACCATCCCGATAAATTTCCAAATCAATTAAAACAAAGATATATTCATCTGAGTTGCGATATTGGAGTCGATTTCTTCAAAATGAGTTCAACACTATAAAAGGAAGGCCGGCGCAACACTTGCGCAATGTTGTGCATCAAGAATGCGCAAAACATTCCACCGTCCGTACTTGTGTTTTCGGAAGCTTAAACGAACCGGAATCGGTTTCAAATCAACTACGACAAAGATATTTTCGTCCGAGGTGTGGTATTTGAGCCAATTTCGTCACGATGAGTTCAGCACGATAAAAGGAAGGCCCGCGCAACACTTGCGCGAAGTTGTGCATCCAGAATGCGCATAACATTCGATATTTCTAACTTGCATTTTCGGAAGCCTAAACGAACCCGAAACGGCTCAAAATCAATTAAAACAAAGATATATTCATCCGATAAGGGATATTGGAGTCAATTTCTTCAGAGTGCGTTCAACTCTATGAAAGGAAGGCCGGCGCAACACTTGCGTAAAGTAGTGCATCATGAATTCATTAAGCTTTCGATCTTCCGAGCTTGCATTTTTGGAAGCCTAAACAATCCGGAATCATTTTCAAATCAATTAAAACAAAGAATTATTCATCCGATGTGCGATATTGGAGTCAATTTCTTCACAATGAGTTCGACACAATAAAAGGAACGCCGGCACAACACTTGCGCAAAGTTGTGCATCAAGAATGCACTGAACTTTCCCCTATCCGTACTTATGTTATCGGACTGCTAAACAAACCCGAATATGTTTCAAATCAATTACGACAAACGATATTTTCGTTCTTTGGGCGGTGTTTGAGTCAATTTCTTCAGAATGAGTTCAGCGGGACAAAAGGAAGGCCCGCCGCCAACCACTTGCGCGAAGTTGTGCATCTAGAATGCGCATAACGTTCGATCTTTCGAACTTGCATTTTCGGAAGCCTAAACGAACCCGAAACGGCTCCAAATCAATTAAAACAAAGATATATTTATCCGATGTGCGATATTGGAGTCAATTTCTTCACAATGAGTTCAACACTACAAAAGGAAGGCCGGCGCAACACTTGCGCAAAGTTGTGCATCAAGAATGCTCTGAACTTGCATTTTTGGCAGCCTAAACAATCCCGAATCATTTCCTAATCAATTAAAACAAGGAGTTGTGCGATATTGTAGTCAATGTCTTCACAATGCGTTCAACTCTATAAATGGGAGGCTGGCGCAACACTTGCGCAAACTTGTGCGTCAAGAATGCACTGAACTTTCCCTATCCGTACTTATGTTTTCGGACGCCCAAACAAACCGAAATATGTTTCAAATCAATTACGACAAACGATATTTTCGTCCGTGGTGCGGTGTTTGAGTCAATTTCTTCAGAATGAGTTCAGCCGGACAAAAGGAAGGCCCGCCAACACTTGCGCGAAGTTGTGCATCTAGAATCCGCATAACATTCGATCTTTCGAACTTGCATTTTCGGAAGCCTAAACGAACCCGAAACGGCTCCAAATCGATTAAAACAAAGATATATTTATCCGATATGCGATGTTGGAGTCAATTTCTTCACAATGAGTTCAACACTATAAAAGGAAGGCCGGCGCGACACTTGCGCAAAGTAGTGCATCAAGAATGCACTGAACTTTCGATCTTCCGAACTTGCATTTTTTGAAGCCTAAACGATCCCGAATCATTTCCAAATCAATTAGAACAAATATATATTCATCCGATGTGCGATATTGGAGACCATTTCTTCACAATGAGTTCAACAATATAAAAGGAAGGTCGGCGAAACACATGCGCAAAGTTGTGCATCAGGAATGCACAGAACTTTCGATCTTCCGTACTTGTGTTTTCGGAAGCCCAAACGAACCCGAAACGGCTCCAAATCAATTAAAACAAATATATATTCGCCCGATGTGCGATATTGGAGTCAATTTCTTCACAATGAGTTATACAGTATAAAAGGAAAGCCGGCGCAACACTTGCGCAAAGTTGTGCATCAAGAATGCACAGAATTTTCGATCTTTCGTGCTTTGCGTTTCGGAAGCCGAAACAAACTCGAATCATTTCCAAATCAATTAAGACAAACATATATTCATCCAATATGCGATATTGGAGTCAATTTCTTCACAATGAGTTCAACAATATAAAAGGAAGGCCGGTGCAACACATGCGCAAAGTTGTGCATCAAGAATGCACAGAACTTTCGGTCTTCCGTACTCGTGTTTTCGGAAGCCTAAACCGTCCCGATAAATTTCCAAATCAATTAAAACAAAGATATATTCATCTGAGGTGCGATATTGGAGTCGATTTCTTCAAAATGAGTTCAACACTATAAAAGGAAGGCCGGCGCAACACTTGCGCAATGTTGTGCATCAAGAATGCGCAAAACATTCCACCGTCCGTACTTGTGTTTTCGGAAGCTTAAACGAACCGGAATCGGTTTCAAATCAATTACGACAAAGATATTTTCGTCCGAGGTGTGGTATTTGAGCCAATTTCGTCACGATGAGTTCAGCACGATAAAAGGAAGGCCCGCGCAACACTTGCGCGAAGTTGTGCATCCAGAATGCGCATAACATTCGATATTTCTAACTTGCATTTTCGGAAGCCTAAACGAACCCGAAACGGCTCAAAATCAATTAAAACAAAGATATATTCATCCGATAAGGGATATTGCAGTCAATTTCTTCAGAGTGCGTTCAAATCTATGAAAGGAAGGCCGGCGCAACACTTGCGTAAAGTAGTGCATCATGAATTCATTAAGCTTTCGATCTTCCGAGCTTGCATTTTTGGAAGCCTAAACAATCCGGAATCATTTTCAAATCAATTAAAACAAAGAATTATTCATCCGATGTGCGATATTGGAGTCAATTTCTTCACAATGAGTTCGACACAATAAAAGGAACGCCGGCACAACACTTGCGCAAAGTTGTGCATCAAGAATGCACTGAACTTTCCCGTATCCGTACTTACGTTATCGGACGGCTAAACAAACCCGAATATGTTTCAAATCAATTACGACAAACGATATTTTCGTTCTTTGGGCGGTGGTACGGGGACGGCGAGGAATAGATGATTCCTATGCCGAAAACGAATGGGGACGTCACTGAAAAGGGTGCGGAATGGAGTGACGTTTGGTATGGACGGAAAAATGTGTGGGGTAGACGGCTGAATGATGAAAAGAAGGGGTTGAGATCAACCTCCACGGATACAGATGCACCACCGTGAAAGAAGACTCGGGTAGACTCGTTTGACCGTGGATACAGATACACCACCACGAACAAGACGAGGGCGAGGCACAACACGGAGGATACAGATACACCACCACCGGTTGATACACTCTACTCAATCCGCACTTGGAAATCCACCAAATGAAGAACGAGGTTTTGAAGGAGAATCCACTCACTTCGGATAAAAGACACTAAGTCTGATAAGGGTGTATAATTTTTCAAAAAAAACTGTCTTTCAGATGAGTACAAGGTGCCCATTATATAGGGAACACCGAAATGAACCTAAGCTAGATGCATGCAAGGCCAGATTCATGGACGAACCATAAATGGCTTATTGGAAATGCAACAAAGTAAATGCAAAGCATAAATGAGGAATGCGAAATGATTCAGCTTCCTCGAGGCTCTCTTCATCTTCGAGACTCTTGGCTTGGCCGACTCTTCGTTGCTCAGTCGCTGATCGCGTCGACTTGGTCGCACCTCCTTGAGTCGCGTCGACTTGGTCGCTCACTCGCTAGTGAGTAAAGTGACTCCTCTCTTGCTGTGCGTCGACGGGGATAAGTTGTCGTCCGTCTTTGTATCATCCTCCCCTTGTTGAAAAGAGTTTGTCCTCAAACTCTCGTCGTCGTCATCCTCCACAAATGGCATGAGATCCCGAACGTTGAATGTGGCAGAAACGCCATAGTCACCTGGAAGATCAATTTTGTAGGCGTTGTCGTTGATGCGCTCGATGATCTTGAATGGTCCTTCAGCGCGCGGCATGAGCTTGTTCTTCCTCTTGCCTGGGAATCGCTCCTTGCGCAAATGAATCCAAACTAAGTCTCCTGGCTGAAATATCTTCACTCTTCTTCCGCGATTGGCTCTTTCTGCGTAACGTTGATTGGCCTTCTCGATCTGCGCTCGAGTCTTCTCATGGAGCAATCGCATCTCCTTAGCGCGCTCTTCAGCATCTCGACTAACTGATCTCAAATCGCTCACAGGCATTAGTTCAACAGGGACTAAAGGATCGAGTCCGTAAACTACCTTGAAGGGTGATGACTTCGTTGTCGAACTCGGGGCTCGATTGTATGCGAATTCAGCATGGGCAAGCTTGATGTCCCAATCCTTCTGGTTCTTCAAGACCAAGGTTCGAAGGATTGCAGCCATAGTGCGATTGACAACCTCCGTCTGTCCATCGGTTTGCGGATGATAAGCTGTGCTGAATACAAGCTTCGTTCCCAACTTGTGCCACAGTGTCTTCCAAAAGTAGCTTAGGAACTTCGTGTCGCGATCTGAAACGATCGACTTGGGTACTCCATGCAACCTTAGCACTTCTCGAAAGTACAAATCTGCTACGTTGGTTGCATCGTCCGTTTTCTGACATGGGATGAAGTGTGCCATCTTCGAAAATCGGTCGACCACTACCATGATCGAATCCTTTCTTCGTTGCGTTCTTGGCAATCCTAGTACAAAATCCATACTCACATGTTCCCATGGTCGCTCTGGGACGGGTAATGGAGTGTAGAGACCCTGAGGTTGGACACGGCTCTTCGCTTGCTGGCAAGTCGCACATCTCGCGATTAATCCTCGCACTTGCTTCTCCATTCGAGGCCAATAGAAATGCTCTTGTAGCATTGCCAGCGTCTTGTCGACTCCAAAATGTCCAGCAATTCCTCCTCCATGGACTTCTCGTATAAGTAGTTCTCGCGTCGAACTCCTTGGAATGCATAGCTTAGAGTCGCGAAATAAGAATCCATTCACCTGGTGGAATCGATCGATGGCTTGCTGGGCGCATTGGACGAAGATCGCTCCAAAATCTTCATCGTCCTTGTACAACTCCTTCAAATACTCAAATCCAATCAGCTTTGTCTCCATCGCAGATAGTAAAATCATTTTCCTCGAGAGAACATCTGCGACTACATTCTTCGCGCCTGGTTTGTGCTTCAAGACAAAGTTGAATGCTTGTAGAAACTCTACCCACTTCGCATGTCGGCGACTAAGCTTGTGCTGACCATTGATGTACTTGAGAGCTTCATGATCGGTGTGCAACACAAACTCTCTAGGCAGCAAGTAATGACTCCAAGTCTCGAGTACTCGAACAATTGCTAAGAACTCCTTGTCATATGTCGAGTAGTTCAATTTGGCGCCATTAAGCTTCTCGCTGAAATAAGCGATGGGCCTTCCCTCCTGCAGCAAAACTCCTCCAATTCCTACTCCCGATGCATCACATTCCACTTCGAACATCTTCGCAAAGTCGGGTAAAGCTAGAACTGGGGCTGCGCTCTGACACTCCTTCAGTCGCTCGAAACTAGCTTGTGCGACTGGTGTCCACTCGAATTTGTCTCCCTTCAAACATTCGGTGAGTGGGGCTGCGATTGAGCTAAATCCTTGAATGAACCTCCGATAGAACGACGCCAAGCCATGGAAGCTGCGAACGTCATGGAAACTCCTTGGAGACGGCCACTCCTTGATCGCTTCAATCTTGCTCTCGTCCACCTTAATTCCTTCTGCTGAGACGACAAATCCAAGAAATATTACACTCGGTTGGAAGAACTCACATTTCTTGAGATTTCCATATAGCTTTTCCTCCCGAAGTGTGTTGAACACAGCTCGCAAATGATTGATATGCTCCTTATTGCTCCGGCTGTAGACAAGAATATCGTCGAAGTAGACGACCACAAACTTCCCCATGAATGGTCGCAAGACATGGGTCATTAGTCGCATGAACGTGCTGGGCGCGTTTGACAATCCAAATGGCATCACCAACCACTCGTACAACCCATACTTAGTCTTGAAGGCTGTCTTCCACTCGTCGCCTTCTTTCATCCGGATCTGGTGATAACCACTTCGCAAATCCACCTTGGAAAATACCTGCGCTCCATGCAACTCATCCAACATATCATCCAGTCGAGGGATAGGAAAGCGATACTTTACTGTGATTTTGTTGATCGCTCGACTGTCCATGCACATTCTCCATGTGCCATCCTTCTTCGGTACCAATATGGCTGGAACCGAACATGGGCTCAAACTCTCTCGAACTGATCCCTTGTTGACAAGCTCGTCGACTTGCCTCTGCAACTCCTTTGCCTCCTCAGGATTGCATCGATAGGCTGGCCGATTTGGTAGCGACGCTCCTGGAACCAAGTCGATTTGATGTTGGATGCTCCGCATCGGTGGTAAGTCGACTGGTAGCTCCTTTGGAAATACGTCCTTGAACTCCTCAAGAATGGAAGCGGCCTGAGGATGGATCGTCGCTTGACCTGGGGCGGATTCGACAAGAACCACAAAATAAGCCTTCTCACCTTCTTGAATCGCTCGAACTAGTTGAACTCCCTTGAGAGGCTGGTCGCTAAGTCGATCCTGGGTCGCAATTGTAGGCTGACTAGTGAGGGGCATCAAAGTGACCTTCTTCTCTCCAATGTGGATGGAATACGTATTGCGATACCCGTCGTGTTGCGCGCGTCGATCAAACTGCCACGGTCTCCCCAATAGTAGGTGACATGCATCCATGGGAATGACGTCGCAAGCGATTTCATCCTTGTAGCTCTTCCCAATGGAAAATGGAACTCGCGCTCGCTGTGTGACTCGAACGTCACTCTCCTTGTTGAGCCATTGTAATCGGTAAGGATGTGGGTGCGCTTCGATGGGCAACTTCAGCTTTTCAACCATCGTTCTTGACACGGCGTTGGTGCAGCTACCACTATCCACAATCACCAAACATACCTTCCCTGCGACTGTGCACCTAGTATGGAAGATGCTCTCCCTTTGACTTTCCTCCTTCGCAGGTGTTACACTTAAAGCCTTTCGGACGACCAACAGTTCTCCTTCGTCCGGATACTCCTCTATCTCTTCGGCATCCCAAACAGGGTCGGCGTTCTCCTCGAACTCTTCTTCTTCATCAGATAACTCTCTAATGACAACGTTTCTTCTCGTTGGACACTCAGAAGCCATGTGCCCAACCCCTTGGCACTTGAAACATCGTCTAGCATTATCTCGCTCGTTCGACTTAACTTCTGGTCTTGTAGTCGACGGTGCTCTCTTCACTGTTGTTGTTGGCGATGGCTTCGCCTGGGAGCTACTCCCCTTGTTGAAAGGCGCGGCCTTCACAAATGGGCGGGTAGTCGCTCTCCTCGCTTGCTGCTGCTCCACCTTGTGCGCCAATGCTCGCACGTCGTTGAAACTCCAATATGGTTGTAAGTCGACGGCATCTGCGATTTGGGGCTTAAGTCCTCGAAGATACCTGGCAATGGTTTGTTCTGGGGCTTCTTGGACATCACATTGCAGCAACAGTCTCTCGAACTCCCATGTATACTCCGATACACTTGAGACTTGTTGTAGCGACTGCAATTTGAGGTAGAGATCTCTTCGATGATGCTCCGGTAGAAATCTCTTCGTCATGGCCCTCTTCATTTTTGACCACGTATGAATTTTGTCACGCCCTTCCCTACGGCGCTGCTGGTTGGTGTTCTCCCACCACAAACTCGCGTACTTCTTTAATTTCAAGGCAGCCAATTTCACCTTTCGATCCTCGGGCACTTCCTCGTAATCAAAGATGCGCTCCACGGTGTGCATCCAATCGATGAACTCGTTGGGGTCCAAGTTTCCTTCGAACTCCGGAATCTGAACGCTCATCGTCGGGGCTCTTTTCTCCTGCCTACGATACTCCGGTGAAGATCCTCGTTGAGACTCCTCACGCCATGGGTTCTCCTCATCATCGCTCTCTATTCGACTACGGGAAGTCGATGCATGGTGTGTCCGTAACGACTGTAGTTGCTGTTGAAGATCGGCTATCTGCTCCTCAAGCCGAGCAACTTGTGCTTCGTCTAGAGTCATACCGCGTTGAAATCTTCCGGCCATTGACAACCTAGCGCAACCTGTGCTCTGATACCAAGATGGTACGGGGACGGCGAGGAATAGATGATTCCTATGCCGAAAACGAATGGGGACGTCACTGAAAAGGGTGCGGAATGGAGTGACGTTTGGTATGGACGGAAAAATGTGTGGGGTAGACGGCTGAATGATGAAAAGAAGGGGTTGAGATCAACCTCCACGGATACAGATGCACCACCGTGAAAGAAGACTCGGGTAGACTCGTTTGACCGTGGATACAGATACACCACCACGAACAAGACGAGGGCGAGGCACAACACGGAGGATACAGATACACCACCACCGGTTGATACACTCTACTCAATCCGCACTTGGAAATCCACCAAATGAAGAACGAGGTTTTGAAGGAGAATCCACTCACTTCGGATAAAAGACACTAAGTCTGATAAGGGTGTATAATTTTTCAAAAAAACTGTCTTTCAGATGAGTACAAGGTGCCCATTATATAGGGAACACCGAAATGAACCTAAGCTAGATGCATGCAAGGCCAGATTCATGGACGAACCATAAATGGCTTATTGGAAATGCAACAAAGTAAATGCAAAGCATAAATGAGGAATGCGAAATGATTCAGCTTCCTCGAGGCTCTCTTCATCTTCGAGACTCTTCGCTTGGCCGACTCTTCGTTGCTCAGTCGCTGATCGCGTCGACTTGGTCGCACCTCCTTGAGTCGCGTCGACTTGGTCGCTCACTCGCTAGTGAGTAAAGTGACTCCTCTCTTGCTGTGCGTTGACGGGGATAAGTTGTCGTCCGTCTTTGTATCAGGCGGTGTTTGAGTCAATTTCTTCAGAATGAGTTCAGCGGGACAAAAGGAAGGCCCGCCGCCAACACTTGCGCGAAGTTGTGCATCTAGAATGCGCATAACGTTCGATCTTTCGAACTTGCATTTTCGGAAGCCTAAACGAACCCGAAACGGCTCCAAATCAATTAAAACAAAGATATATTTATCCGATGTGCGATATTGGAGTCAATTTCTTCACAATGAGTTCAACACTACAAAAGGAAGGCCGGCGCAACACTTGCGCAAAGTTGTGCATCAAGAATGCTCTGAACTTGCATTTTTGGCAGCCTAAACAATCCCGAATCATTTCCTAATCAATTAAAACAAGGAGTTGTGCGATATTGTAGTCAATGTCTTCACAATGCGTTCAACTCTATAAATGGGAGGCCGGCGCAACACTTGCGCAAACTTGTGCGTCAAGAATGCACTGAACTTTCCCTATCCGTACTTATGTTTTCGGACGCCCAAACAAACCCAAATATGTTTCAAATCAATTACGACAAACGATATTTTCGTCCGTGGTGCGGTGTTTGAGTCAATTTCTTCAGAATGAGTTCAGCCGGACAAAAGGAAGGCCCGCCAACACTTGCGCGAAGTTGTGCATCTAGAATCCGCATAACATTCGATCTTTCGAACTTGCATTTTCGGAAGCCTAAACGAACCCGAAACGGCTCCAAATCGATTAAAACAAAGATATATTTATCCGATATGCGATGTTGGAGTCAATTTCTTCACAATGAGTTCAACACTATAAAAGGAAGGCCGGCGCGACACTTGCGCAAAGTTGTGCATCAAGAATGCACTGAACTTTCGATCTTCCGAACTTGCATTTTTTGAAGCCTAAACGATCCCGAATCATTTCCAAATCAATTAGAACAAATATATATTCATCCGATGTGCGATATTGGAGACCATTTCTTCACAATGAGTTCAACAATATCAAAGGAAGGTCGGCGAAACACATGCGCAAAGTTGTGCATCAGGAATGCACAGAACTTTCGATCTTCCGTACTTGTGTTTTCGGAAGCCCAAACGAACCCGAAACGGCTCCAAATCAATTAAAACAATTATATATTCGCCCGATGTGCGATATTGGAGTCAATTTCTTCACAATGAGTTATACAGTATAAAAGGAAAGCCGGCGCAACACTTGCGCAAAGTTGTGCATCAAGAATGCACAGAATTTTCGATCTTTCGTGCTTTGCGTTTCGGAAGCCGAAACAAACTCGAATCATTTCCAAATCAATTAAGACAAATATATATTCATCCAATATGCGATATTGGAGTCAATTTCTTCACAATGAGTTCAACAATATAAAAGGACGGCCGGTGCAACACATGCGCAAAGTTGTGCATCAAGAATGCACAGAACTTTCCGTCTTCCGTGCTCGTGTTTTCGGAAGCCTAAACCATCCCGATAAATTTCCAAATCAATTAAAACAAAGATATATTCATCTGAGGTGCGATATTGGAGTCGATTTCTTCAAAATGAGTTCAACACTATAAAAGGAAGGCCGGCGCAACACTTGCGCAATGTTGTGCATCAAGAATGCGCAAAACATTCCACCGTCCGTACTTGTGTTTTCGGAAGCTTAAACGAACCGGAATCGGTTTCAAATCAATTACGACAAAGATATTTTCGTCCGAGGTGTGGTATTTGAGCCAATTTCGTCACGATGAGTTCAGCACGATAAAAGGAAGGCCCGCGCAACACTTGCGCGAAGTTGTGCATCCAGAATGCGCATAACATTCGATATTTCTAACTTGCATTTTCGGAAGCCTAAATGAACCCGAAACGGCTCAAAATCAATTAAAACAAAGATATATTCATCCGATAAGGGATATTGGAGTCAATTTCTTCAGAATGAGTTCAACTCTATGAAAGGAAGACCGGCGCAACACTTGCGTAAAGTAGTGCATCATGAATTCATTAAGCTTTCGATCTTCCGAGCTTGCATTTTTGGAAGCCTAAACAATCCGGAATCATTTTCAAATCAATTAAAACAAAGAATTATTCATCCGATGTGCGATATTGGAGTCAATTTCTTCACAATGAGTTCGACACAATAAAAGGAACGCCGGCACAACACTTGCGCAAAGTTGTGCATCAAGAATGCACTGAACTTTCCCCTATCCGTACTTATGTTATCGGACGGCTAAACAAACCCGAATATGTTTCAAATCAATTACGACAAACGATATTTTCGTTCTTTGGGCGGTGTTTGAGTCAATTTCTTCAGAATGAGTTCAGCGGGACAAAAGGAAGGCCCCGCCAACACTTGCGCGAAGTTGTGCATCTAGAATGCGCATAACGTTCGATCTTTCGAACTTGCATTTTCGGAAGCCTAAACGAACCCAAAACGGCTCCAAATCAATTAAAACAAAGATATATTTATCCGATGTGCGATATTGGAGTCAATTTCTTCACAATGAGTTCAACACTACAAAAGGAAGGCCGGCGCAACACTTGCGCAAAGTTGTGCATCAAGAATGCTCTGAACTTGCATTTTTGGCAGCCTAAACAATCCCGAATCATTTCCTAATCAATTAAAACAAGGAGTTGTGCGATATTGTAGTCAATGTCTTCACAATGCGTTCAACTCTATAAATGGGAGGCCGGCGCAACACTTGCGCAAACTTGTGCGTCAAGAATGCACTGAACTTTCCCTATCCGTACTTATGTTTTCGGACGCCCAAACAAACCCAAATATGTTTCAAATCAATTACGACAAACGATATTTTCGTCCGTGGTGCGGTGTTTGAGTCAATTTCTTCAGAATGAGTTCAGCCGGACAAAAGGAAGGCCCGCCAACACTTGCGCGAAGTTGTGCATCTAGAATCCGCATAACATTCGATCTTTCGAACTTGCATTTTCGGAAGCCTAAACAAACCCGAAACGGCTCCAAATCGATTAAAACAAAGATATATTTATCCGATATGCGATGTTGGAGTCAATTTCTTCACAATGAGTTCAACACTATAAAAGGAAGGCCGGCGCGACACTTGCGCAAAGTTGTGCATCAAGAATGCACTGAACTTTCGATCTTCCGAACTTGCATTTTTTGAAG
Organism: Melastoma candidum; assembly: GCA_023653495.1. NCBI lineage: Eukaryota > Viridiplantae > Streptophyta > Magnoliopsida > Myrtales > Melastomataceae > Melastoma > Melastoma candidum. The sequence goes on from CM042891.1 coordinate 15,918,648, forward strand.
CCTAAACGATCCCGAATCATTTCCAAATCAATTAGAACAAATATATATTCATCCGATGTGCGATATTGGAGACCATTTCTTCACAATGAGTTCAACAATATAAAAGGAAGGTCGGCGAAACACATGCGCAAAGTTGTGCATCAGGAATGCACAGAACTTTCGATCTTCCGTACTTGTGTTTTCGGAAGCCCAAACGAACCCGAAACGGCTCCAAATCAATTAAAACAAATATATATTCACCCGATGTGCGATATTGGAGTCAATTTCTTCAAAATGAGTTATACAGTATAAAAGGAAAGCCGGCGCAACACTTGCGCAAAGTTGTGCATCAAGAATGCACAGAATTTTCGATCTTTCGTCCTTTGCGTTTCGGAAGCCGAAACAAACTCGAATCATTTCCAAATCAATTAAGACAAATATATATTCATCCAATATGCGATATTGGAGTCAATTTCTTCACAATGAGTTCAACAATATAAAAGGAAGGCCGATGCAACACATGCGCAAAGTTGTGCATCAAGAATGCACAGAACTTTCGGTCTTCCGTACTCGTGTTTTCGGAAGCCTAAACCATCCCGATAAATTTCCAAATCAATTAAAACAAAGATATATTCATCTGAGGTGCGATATTGGAGTCGATTTCTTCAAAATGAGTTCAACACTATAAAAGGAAGGCCGGCGCAACACTTGCGCAATGTTGTGCATCAAGAATGCGCAAAACATTCCACCGTCCGTACTTGTGTTTTCGGAAGCTTAAACGAACCGGAATCGGTTTCAAATCAATTACGACAAAGATATTTTCGTCCGAGGTGTGGTATTTGAGCCAATTTCGTCACGATGAGTTCAGCACGATAAAAGGAAGGCCCGCGCAACACTTGCGCGAAGTTGTGCATCCAGAATGCGCATAACATTCGATATTTCTAACTTGCATTTTCGGAAGCCTAAACGAACCCGAAACGGCTCAAAATCAATTAAAACAAAGATATATTCATCCGATAAGGGATATTGGAGTCAATTTCTTCAGAATGAGTTCAACTCTATGAAAGGAAGGCCGGCGCAACACTTGCGTAAAGTAGTGCATCATGAATTCATTAAGCTTTCGATCTTCCGAGCTTGCATTTTTGGAAGCCTAAACAATCCGGAATCATTTTCAAATCAATTAAAACAAAGAATTATTCATCCGATGTGCGATATTGGAGTCAATTTCTTCACAATGAGTTCGACACAATAAAAGGAACGCCGGCACAACACTTGCGCAAAGTTGTGCATCAAGAATGCACTGAACTTTCCCCTATCCGTACTTATGTTATCGGACGGCTAAACAAACCCGAATATGTTTCAAATCAATTACGACAAACGATATTTTCGTTCTTTGGGCGGTGTTTGAGTCAATTTCTTCAGAATGAGTTCAGCGGGACAAAAGGAAGGCCCGCCGCCAACACTTGCGCGAAGTTGTGCATCTAGAATGCGCATAACATTCGATCTTTCGAACTTGCATTTTCGGAAGCCTAAACGAACCCGAAACGGCTCCAAATCAATTAAAACAAAGATATATTCATCCGATAAGGGATATTGGAGTCAATTTCTTCAGAATGAGTTCAACTCTATGAAAGGAAGGCCGGCGCAACACTTGCGTAAAGTTGTGCATCAAGAATGCTCTGAACTTACATTTTTGGCAGCCTAAACAATCCCGAATCATTTCCTAATCAATTAAAACAAGGAGTTGTGCGATATTGTAGTCAATGTCTTCACAATGCGTTCAACTCTATAAATGGAAGGCCGGCGCAACACTTGCGCAAACTTGTGCGTCAAGAATGCACTGAACTTTCCCTATCCGTACTTATGTTTTCGGACGCCCAAACAAACCCAAATATGTTTCAAATCAATTACGACAAACGATATTTTCGTCCGTGGTGCGGTGTTTGAGTCAATTTCTTCAGAATGAGTTCAGCCGGACAAAAGGAAGGCCCGCCAACACTTGCGCGAAGTTGTGCATCTAGAATCCGCATAACATTCGATCTTTCGAACTTGAATTTTCGGAAGCCTAAACAAACCCGAAACGGCTCCAAATCAATTAAAACAAAGATATATTTATCCGATATGCGATGTTGGAGTCAATTTCTTCACAATGAGTTCAACACTATAAAAGGAAGGCCGGCGCGACACTTGCGCAAAGTTGTGCATCAAGAATGCACTGAACTTTCGATCTTCCGAACTTGCATTTTTTGAAGCCTAAACGATCCCGAATCATTTCCAAATCAATTAGAACAAATATATATTCATCCGATGTGCGATATTGGAGACCATTTCTTCACAATGAGTTCAACAATATCAAAGGAAGGTCGGCGAAACACATGCGCAAAGTTGTGCATCAGGAATGCACAGAACTTTCGATCTTCCGTACTTGTGTTTTCGGAAGCCCAAACGAACCCGAAACGGCTCCAAATCAATTAAAACAAATATATATTCACCCGATGTGCGATATTGGAGTCAATTTCTTCACAATGAGTTATACAGTATAAAAGGAAAGCCGGCGCAACACTTGCGCAAAGTTGTGCATCAAGAATGTACAGAATTTTCGATCTTTCGTGCTTTGCGTTTCGAAAGCCGAAACAAACTCGAATCATTTCCAAATCAATTAAGACAAATATATATTCATCCAATATGCGATATTGCTGTGCTGAATACAAGCTTCGTTCCCAACTTGTGCCACAGTGTCTTCCAAAAGTAGCTTAGGAACTTCGTGTCGCGATCTGAAACGATCGACTTGGGTACTCCATGCAACCTTAGAACTTCTCGAAAGTACAAATCTGCTACATTGGTCGCATCGTCCGTTTTCTGACATGGGATGAAGTGTGCCATCTTCGAAAATCGGTCGACCACTACCATGATCGAATCCTTTCTTCGTTGCGTTCTTGGCAATCCTAGTACAAAATCCATACTCACATGTTCCCATGGTTGCTCTGGGACGGGCAATGGAGTGTAGAGACCCTGAGGTTGGACACGGCTCTTCGCTTGCTGGCAAGTCGCACATCTCGCGATTAGTCCTCGCACTTGCTTCTCCATTCGAGGCCAATAGAAATGCTCTTGTAGCATTGCCAGCGTCTTGTCAACTCCAAAATGTCCAGCGATTCCTCCTCCATGGACTTCTCGTATAAGTAGCTCTCGCGTCGAACTCCTTGGAATGCATAGCTTAGAGTCGCGAAAAAAGAATCCATTCACCTGGTGGAAACGATCGATGGAATACGTATTGCGATACCCGTCGTGTTGCGCGCGTCGATCAAACTGCCACGGTCTTCCCAATAGTAGGTGGCATGCATCCATAGGAATGACGTCGCAAGCGACTTCGTCCTGGTAGCTCTTCCCAATGGAAAATGGAACTCGCGCTCGCTGGGTGACTCGAACGTCACTCTCCTTGTTGAGCCATTGTAGACGGTAGGGATGTGGGTGCGCTTCGATGGGCAACTTCAGCTTTTCAACCACTATCCACAATCACCAAACATACCTTCCCTGCGACTGTGCACCTAGTATGGAAGATGCTCTCCCTTTGACTTTCCTCTTTCGCAGGTGTGACACTTAAAGCCTTTCGGACGACCAACAGCTCTCCTTCGTCCGGATACTCCTCTATTTCTTCGGCATCCCAAACAGGGTCGACGTTCTCATCGAACTCTTCTTCTCCATCAGACGGCTCTCTAATGACAACGTTTCTTCTCGTTGGACACTCAGAAGCCATGTGTCCTATTCCTTGGCACTTGAAACATCGCCTAGCATTATCTCGCTCATTCGACTTAACTTCTGGTCTGGTAGTCGATGAAAGAGTTTTTCTCGAAGTCGTCAGTGGTGGCTTTGCCTGGGAGCTACTCCCCTTGTTGAAAGGCGCGGCCTTCACAAATGGGCGGGTAGTCGTTCTCCTCGCTTGCTGCTGCTCCACCTTGTGCGCCAATGCTCGCACATCGTTGAAACTCCAATATTGCTGTAGGTCAACGGCATCTGCGATTTGGGGCTTCAATGCTCGAAGATACCTGGCAATGGTTTGCTCTGGGGCTTCTTGGACATCACATTGCAGCAACAGTCTCTCGAACTCCCATGTATACTCCGATACACTTGAGACTTGTTGTAGCGACTGCAATTTGAGGTAGAGATCTCGTCGATGATGCTCCGGTAGAAATCTCTTCGTCATGGCCCTCTTCATTTTTGACCACGTACGAATTTTTTCACGCCTTTCCCTACGGCGCTGCTGGTTGGTGTTCTCCCACCACAAACTCGCGTACTTCTTCAATTTCAAGGCAGCCAGTTTCACCTTTCGATCCTCGGGCACTTCCTCGTATTCAAAGATGCGCTCCACGGTGTGCATCCAATCGATGAACTCGTTGGGGTCCAAGTTTCCTTCGAACTCAGGAATCTGAATACTCATCGTCGGGGCTCTTCTCTCCTGCCTACGATACCCCCGTGACGAACCTCGTTGAGACTCCTCACGCCATGGGTTCTCCTCATCATCGCTCTCTATTCGACTGCGGGAAGTCGATGCATGGTGTGTCCGTAACGACTGTAGTTGCTGTTGAAGATCGGCTATCTGCTCCTCAAGCCGAGCAACTTGTGCTTCGTCTAGAGTCATACCGCGTTGAAATCTTCCGGCCATTGACAACCTAGTGCTCTGATACCAAGATGATACGGGGACGGCGAGGAATAGATGATTCCTAAACCGAAAACGAATGGGGACGTCACTGAAAAGGATGCGGAATGGAGTGATGGTCGGTATGGACGGAAAGTGTGTGGGGTAGGCGGCTGAATGATGAAAAGGAAGGATTGAGATCAACCTCCACGGATACAGATGCACCACCGTGAAAGAAGACTCGGGATAGACTCGTTTGACCGTCGATACACATACACCACCACGAACAAGACGAGGGCGAGGCACAACACGGAGGATACAGATACACCACCACCGGTTGGTACACTCTACTCAATCCGCACTTGGAAATCCACCAAATGAAGAACGAGGTTTGAAGGAGAATCCACTCACTTCGGATAAAAGACACTAAGTCTGATAAGGGTTTATAATTTGATTCCAAAAAGTTGTTTTTTCAAATGAGTACAAGGTGCCCATTATATAGGGAACACCTGAAGAAGAACTTAAATGCACGAAATGAACCTAGGCTAGATGCATGCAAGGCAAGATTCATGGACGGGCCATAAATGGCTTATTGGAAATGCAACAAAGTAAATGCAAAGCATAAATGACAAATGCATGAATGAGGAATGCGAATTGATTCAGCTTCTTTGCGGCGCTTCATCTTCGAGACTCTTGGCTTGGCCGACTCTTCGTTGCTCAGTCGCTGATGATGTCAAGTCGCACCTCCTTGAGTCGCACTCGTCAAGTCGACGCCAAGTCGCAAGTCGCACTCGTCAAGTCGACGCCAAGTCGCAAGTCGCACTCGTCAAGTCGACGCCAAGTCGCAAGTCGCACTCGTCAAGTCGACGCCAAGTCGCAAGCGAGTAAAGTGACGCCTCTCTTGCTGCGCGTCGACTGGGCTAAGTTATCGTCCGTCTTTGTATCAGCAAGTGTTGCGCCGGCCTTCCATTTATAGAGTTGAACGCATTGTGAAGACATTGACTACAATATCGCACAACTCCTTGTTTTAATTGATGAGGAAATGATTCGGGATTGTTTAGGCTGCCAAAAATGCAAGTTCAGAGCATCGAAAGTTCAGTGCATTCTTGATGCACAACTTTGCGCAAGTGTTGCGCCGGCCTTCCTTTTGTAGTGTTGAACTCATTGTGAAGAAATTGACTCCAATATCGCACATCGGATAAATATATCTTTGTTTTAATTGATTTGGATCCGTTTTGGGTTCGTTTAGGCTTCCGAAAATGCAAGTTCGAAAGATAGAATGTTATGCGCATTCTAGATGCACAACTTCGCGCAAGTGTTGGCGGCGGGCCTTCCTTTTGATACGGGGACGGCCAGGAATAGATGATTCCTAAACCGAAAATGAATGGGGACGTCACTGAAAAGGGTGCGGAATGGAGTGACGCTCGGTATGGACGGAAAATGTGTGGGGTAGGCGGCTGAATGATGAAAAGGAAGGGTTGAGATCAACCTCCACGGATACAGATGCACCACCGTGAAAGAAGACTCGGGTAGACTCGTTTGACCGTGGATACAGATACACCACCACGAACAAGACGAGGGCGAGGCACAACACGGAGGATACAGATACACCACCACCGGTTGATACACTATACTCAATCCGCACTTGGAAATCCACCAAATGAAGAACGAGGTTTGAAGGAGAATCTACTCACTTCGGATAAAAGACACTAAGTCTGATAAGGGTTTATAATTTGATTCAAAAGCTGCTTTTCAAATGAGTACAAGGTGCCCATTATATAGGGAACACCTGAAAAAGAACTTAAATGCACGATAGGAACCTAGGCTAGATGCTTGCAAGGCAAGATTCAGGGACGGGCCATAAATGGCTTATTGGAAACGCAACAAAGTAAATGCAAAGCATGAATGACAAATGCATGAATGAGGAATGCGAATTGATTCAACTTCTTTGAGGCTCTTCATCTTCGAGACACTTGGCTTGGCCGACTCTTCGTTGCTCAGTCGCTGATGATCGCAAGTCGCACCTCCTTGAGTTGCCCTTGTCAAGTCGACGACAAGTCGCAAGTCGCACACGTCAAGTCGACGTCCTTCAGTCGCACTCGTAGCTCAGTCGCAAGCGAGTAGAGTGACGCCTCTCTTGCTGCGCGTCGACTGGGCTAAGTTGTCGTCCGTCTTTGTATCATCCTCCTCTTGTTGAAAAGAGTTTGTCCTCAAACTCTCGTCGTCGTCATCCTCCACAAATGGCATGAGATCCTGGACGTTGAATGTGGCAGAAACTCCATAGTCACCTGGAAGATCAATTTTGTAGGCGTTGTCGTTGATGCGCTCGACGATCTTGAATGGTCCTTCAGCGCGCGGCATTAGCTTGTTCTTCCTCTTGCCTGGGAATCGATCCTTGCGCAAATGAATCCAAACTAAGTATCCAGGCTGAAATATCTTCACTCTTCTTCCGCGATTGGCTCTTTCCATGTAACGTTGATTGGCCTTCTCGATCTGCGCTCGAGTCTTCTCATGGAGCAATCGCATCTCCTTAACGCGCTCCTCAGCATCTCGGCTAACTGATCTCATATCGCTCGCAGGCATTAGTTCAACAGGGACTAAAGGATTGAGTCCGTAAACTACCTGGAAGGGTGATGACTTCGTCGTCGAGCTTGGGGCTCGATTGTATGCGAATTCAGCATGGGCAAGCTTGGTGTCCCAATCCTTCTGGTTCTTCGAGACCAAGGTTCGAAGGATTGCAGCCATAGTGCGATTGACAACCTCCGTCTGTCCATCTGACGCAGCGAGCGCTGATCGGACTGCCCGACAAACACACGGTTGAACGGGACGATGAACTCAAATCAGAGTTCAAAGGTAAATGAGAGAAATCTCAAAGGTTTTCTTCAAAGATAATGATAATTGTCCTCCATTCGGAAGCCAAAGGACTCCTTATATAGACCATGAGGGGAAGAACCCAGCCCCCTCATTAAGACTAGAAACATTTCCCCAGAACCCCTATTAAAGAACCCTCATTAAAAGAAAACAACCATAAAGTCTGACAGCACCATGCAAAAAGGAAGATGGATTTCGTGACTCTTCGTCTTCAAGAAAATGGGCATCGACTTGGGCGCTGGCGACTTGATCGACTTGGGCGCTGGCGACTTGATCGACTTCAAGTCGACTTCAGGAGGGAGGTCAAGTCGCAAGTCGAGTTGGCCGCATCATTCTCCTCCACCTGTGAAAAGCTCGACCTCGAGCTTGGTTTCTCCGGGTACAGCGGTTCCTGGGAATCATGGTAAGGGAATATATCCGCAACATTGAAAGTACGAGAAATATCCATAGACTCTGGCAGATCGATGACATATGCATTGTCGTTGATCTTCCGCAACACTTCATAAGGTCCATACTTTCGCGGCTTGAGCTTATTGTAACTTCCCACTGGGAATCTCTCCTTTCGAAGAAATACCATTACTTGATCTCCTTCTGAGAAAACTCGCTCTTGCCTATTTTTATCCGCAATCCGTTTATACTTCCCATTGGTCACCTCCAAACGTTCCTTGACTTGCTTCCGGGTGGCTTGAATCTGCTCTGCAAGGTCCTCAGCGGCTGAGCTTTTCTTATTGTCCTTCAGAAGAGGAATCAGGTCCAATGCATGTTGTGGAACTTTCTGGTAGACGATAGAAAATGGAGATCTCCCGAGAGCACTATGAACAACACTGTTATATGCGAACTCCGCTTGAGAAAGTGCAAAGTCCCATTGCTTCGACTTGTCTCCACATATACTCCGCAGCATATTTCCCAGTGTCCGATTCATTGATTCCGTCTGACCATCCGTCTGTGGGTGTGCCGTACTACTAAAGTTCAAAGACACATCAAACAACCTCCACAAGGTCATCCAGAAATGGCTAAGGAATCTCGAGTCGCGGTCCGAGACAATCGACTTAGGAATTCCATGAAGGCGTACCACTTCACGAAAAAACATGCGAGCTACATTTGAAGCATATGACGTCTTCCGACACGGGATAAAGTGTGCCATCTTAGAGAACCTGTCAACCACAACAAAGATAGAATCCATGCCTTTTTGGGTACGGGGCAGTCCTAGCACGAAATCCATAGACAAAGCCTGCCAAGGATCCTCTGGAACCGGTAGTGGAAGGTATAACCCAACATTTTGAGAATGTCCCTTCGCGACTTGACATGAGCTGCATCGCTGCACAAATCTCTCCACATCTCTCCTCAACTTAGGCCAATAAAACCGTTCCACCACTGCAACCAATGTCTTATCTCGACCTAGATGTCCACCAAGACCTCCTCCATGTAAATCTCGGATCAGTTTCTCTCGAAGTGAGGTGTGTGGGATGCATAGTTGGTTTCCCCGCATGAGATATCCATCCGAAATATGGAATTCACCAACACTCTCTCTTCGGTGAATCTTAGCCCAAATGTCCGCGAAATCCTCATCTCGAGCATATGCTTCTCTTAGTTGTTCAAATCCCACTAGTTCTGTCCGCAACTCTGTAAGAAGGGTTGCGCGTCGACTTAAAGCATCCGCGACTTTGTTGTGTACCCCCGACTTGTGCATGAGTTTAAAAGGAAACTTCTGAATATAAGTCGACCAGCGGGCATGCATATCTCGACTTAACTTCTGTTGGCTACTCAAATACTTCAATGCTTGGTGATCTGAATACAAGACAAACTCTTTCCCAATCAAATAATGCTCCAAATATTTTAGAGTCCGGAAAACAGCATAGAACTCTTTGTCATAAGTCGACCACTTCCTGCGAGCTTCACTCAACTTCTCACTGAAATATGCTACTGGTCGCTTCTCTTGAGATAAGACAGCCCCAATTCCAAACCCACTCGCGTCGCATTCAACTTCAAACAACTTATCAAAACTTGGCAATGCAAGTACAGGAGCTGAGCTCAGCTTCTCTTTGATCAACGCAAAACTCTCCTCAGCCTCTTCACCCCAATGGAATTTCCCCTTTTTCAGACACTCAGTAATCGGAGCCACAATTGAACTGAAATTCTTAATGAATCTTCTATAGAAAGTAGCTAACCCATGGAAACTTCTAACTTCACTAACTGATTTCGGTGAAGGCCACTCACGAATTGCTTTAACCTTATCTTCATCAACTCGTACTCCCTCAGCACTTACTATATATCCGAGGAAAAGCAATTCTGACTTCATAAAACTACACTTCTTGAGATGCAAATAGAGCTTGTACTCTCTCAAAACAGTTAGTACGTCACGCAAATGATCCTCATGCTCGCTTCGCGACTTGCTATAGATCAATATGTCATCGAAATAAACAACAACACACTGACCGATAAAAGACTTCAATACCTGGTTCATAAGATGCATAAATGTACTCGGCGCATTGGAGAGCCCGAACGGCATGACCAGCCACTCATATAAGCCATCTCGAGTCTTGAAAGCCGTTTTCCATTCGTCTCCAGGTCGGATTCGAATTTGATGATATCCGCTCCGTAAGTCGATCTTCGAGAACACGACTGAACCGTGAAGTTGATCCAGCATGTCATCGAGCCTAGGAATGGGAAATCTGTACCCCACCGTGATCCGATTGATAGCTCGGCTATCCACACACATTCTCCAACTTCCGTCCTTCTTGGGAACAAGTAGAGCCGGCACAGCGCATGGGCTAAGGCTCTCACGAATATGTCCCTTGTGTAGTAGTTCTTCTACCTTCTCCTGTGATATGGCATTCTCTTTCGGACTCATTCGGTAATGGGGAAGATTCGATAGGCTGGCTCCAGGAATTAAATCAATTCGGTGCTGAATGTTGCGTAGAGGTGGCAAACCATCAGGAAGTTTGCCAGACGCTAGCTCCCCAAACTCAGCAAGGATTGGTTTCACTTCTTCAGGAACGTCCTCTTCCACCTTGTCTTCTCTCGGCAACTCCCTTACAATCAGCAAATGGACCTCTCCGGCCGCCTTCATTTCTGCCTCTAACTCTCGAGTGGAGTCGGATCTAACGAGCAACGCCTTGCTTCTCTCTTTCTCTTCCGACTCGACTCTAGGGGCCTGATTCATTGGAAGTAGAGTGTAGCGAACGCTTCCTTTTTTCAGTCGATAGACGTTATCCCTTCCAGAGTGACTTACGTCATTGTCGAATTGCCAAGGTCTTCCGAACAGCAAGTGACAAGCCTCCATGTCAACCACATCACAATACACCTCGTCCTTATACCTCCCAATGGAAAATGGTACCTTACATCTCTCTGTGACGCGAACTTCACCGACAGCCCTGATCCAGCCGATCGAGTAAGGACTCGGGTGACTCTCCACCGGAAGATTCAACTTTTCAACAACGGACTTTCCGATGATGTTTTCCTGACTTCCACTATCAATAATCATCGTAAACGGAAGAGACTTAATCAAACAACGTGTTCGAAAAAGTCGGTTCCTCTGAGTTTGCTCTTCTCGCTTTGGAGATAACATAAGTTTCCGAACCACATAGACATGCTCGTTCTCCCCTTCCTCTTGGTACGTATCCTCATAGTCATCCTCTGGTTCGCACATGACATCCTCACATTCAGTTCCTTCTTCGATAATAGCCACGACCTTCCGACGCGGACAATCGCTGGATCGATGTCCCATCTCATTGCATTTAAAACACTTAATCGACTGCACTTTGGAGGATGTGCTAGGACCTCTCTTGAATTCAGTTGTAGGCACGTTCTTCCTACCTTCCGACCTTTCAATCGAACTCCTGCTCGGCATACTAGACGACTCCCTTTGTACTGCCTTCAACTTCTCTCCTTTAAAGGAATCTTCACTTCCCTTCCGAAAGTAATTTCCACGATCAAGTTGTAGCAGCTCAGCCTTTAACGCTAAACTCCGTGCTTCATCAATTGTGGTGATCATTTGAACTCCAATCCGATTTCGGATAGATGGGGTCAATCCCTCTAAGTAGCGCGCAACCTGCTGCCCCTCGGTTTCAGTCAGAGAGTTCCGTTCGGCGAGGCGAAGAAATTCACCCGTGTACGTGTGAACGGACCGATTTCCTTGTTGACACCTCTGGTATTGCATGAATAGATACTGCTCATAATCTGGAGGGAGAAAACGACCCTTCAATAGTTGTTTCATCCTCCTCCAAGTACGAACGGCCGCACGTCCTTCAAGTGTTCTATTTTCTTGCAGCCGATCCCACCAAGCTGCTGCTCCTCCTTTGAGCCGATATGCTACTAACTTCACTTGTTTCTCTTCGGGAACTTCAGTATACTCAAGAAACCGTTCGACTTCCGACAACCAGTCAAGGAAGTCCTCAATACTAAGACCACCATCGAAAACCGGGACGTCAACTTTGAGTCTAAACTCGTCGCGCACCTGAGGTTGACGTCGGTTTCCATGAAAGTAATCCTCCGCTTCATCTTCCTCATCGTCAGATTCATGGACGGGTTGCATCCGTCGTGGAACATGAATTCGACCAGGGGGAATTCGTGGAGGGATGCGAGGAGCGACTCTCGTTGGACGCTCTTCCGCTTCAGCATTCTGTTCCCTAGGCAAACCAAGGGCTTCTAGTCGTAGCAAGATCTGGTCTAAGCGAGTTTCCATCCGTCCAACCCGCTGATCCATCGCTTGCCATCTATCTTCCTCCCGCCCAACGGCGTTTGGACCATGGTTAGCTGACTCGTCCGCCATTGAACAGCCTCGGGCAATCCCAAGCTCGGATACCAACTGACGCAGCGAGCGCTGATCGGACTGCCCGACAAACACACGGTTGAACGGGACGACGAACTCAAATCAGAGTTCAAAGGTAAAAGAGAGAAATCTCAAAGGTTTTCTTCAAAGATAATGATAATTGTCCTCCATTCGGAAGCCAAATGACTCCTTATATAGACCATGAGGGGAAGAACCCAGCCCCCTCATTAAGACTAGAAACATTTCCCCAGAACCCCTATTAAAGAACCCTCATTAAAAGAAAACAACCATAAAGTCTGACAGCACCATGCAAAAAGGAAGATGGATTTCGTGACTCTTTGTCTTCAAGAAAATGGGCATCGACTTGGGCGCTGGCGACTTGATCGACTTGGGCGCTGGCGACTTGATCGACTTGGGCGCTGGCGACTTGATCGACTTCAAGTCGACTTCAGGAGGGAGGTCAAGTCGCAAGTCGAGTTGGCCGCATCGCATCTCCTTAACGCTCTCCTCAGCATCTCGGCTAACTGATCTCATATCGCTCGCAGGCATTAGTTCAACAGGGGCTAAAGGATTGAGTCCGTAAATTACCCGGAAGGGTGATGACTTCGTCGTCGAGCTTGGGGCTCGATTGTATGCGAATTCAGCATGGGCAAGCTTGGTGTCCCAATCCTTCTGGTTCTTCGAGACCAAGGTTCGAAGGATTGCAGCCATAGTGCGATTGACAACCTCCGTCTGTCCATCGGTTTGCGGATGATAAGCTGTGCTGAATACAATCTTCGTTCCCAACTTGTGCCACAGTGTCTTCCAAAAGTAGCTTAGAAACTTCGTGTCGCGATCTGAAACGATCGACTTGGGTACTCCATGCAACCTTAGCACTTCTCGAAAGTACAAATCTGCTACGTTGGTCGCATCGTCCGTTTTCTGACATGGGATGAAGTGTGCCATCTTCGAAAATCGGTCGACCACTACCATGATCGAATCCTTTCTTCGTTGCGTTCTTGGCAATCCTAGTACAAAATCCATACTCACATGTTCCCATGGTCGCTCTGGGACGGGCAATGGAGTGTAGAGACCCTGAGGTTGGACACGGCTCTTCGCTTGCTGGCAAGTCGCACATCTCGCGATTAGTCCTCGCACTTGCTTCTCCATTCGAGGCCAATAGAAGTGCTCTTGTAGCATTGCCAGCGTCTTGTCAACTCCAAAATGTCCAGCGATTCCTCCTCCATGGACTTCTCGTATAAGTAGCTCTCGCGTCGAACTCCTTGGAATGCATAGCTTAGAGTCGCGAAATAAGAATCCATTCACCTGGTGGAATCGATCGATGGCTTGCTGGGCGCATTGGATGAAGATCGCTCCAAAATCTTCATCGTCCTTGTACAACTCCTTCAAATACCCAAATCCAATCAGCTTTGTCTCCATCGCAGATAGTAAGATAATTTTCCTCGAGAGAACATCTGCGACTACATTCTTCGCGCCTGGTTTGTGCTTCAAGACAAAGTTGAATGCTTGTAGAAACTCTACCCACGTCGCATGTCGGCGACTAAGCTTGTGCTGACCATTGATGTACTTGAGAGCTTCATGATCGGTGTGCAACACAAACTCTCTGGGCAGCAAGTAATGACTCCAAGTCTCGAGTACTCGAACAATTGCTAAGAACTCCTTGTCATAGGTCGAGTAGTTCAATTTGGCGCCATTAAGCTTCTCGCTGAAATAAGCGATGGGCCTTCCTCCCTGCAGCAGAACTCCTCCAATTCCTACTCCCGATGCATCACATTCCACTTCGAACATCTTCGCAAAGTCGGGTAAAGCTAGAACTGGGGCTGCGCTTAGACACTCCTTCAGTCGCTCGAAACTAGCTTGTGCGACTGGTGTCCACTCGAATTTGTCTCCCTTCAAACATTCGGTGAGTGGGGCTGCGATTGAGCTAAATCCTTGAATGAACCTCCGATAGAACGACGCCAAGCCATGGAAGCTGCGAACGTCGTGGAAACTCCTTGGAGACGGCCACTCCTTGATCGCTTCAATCTTGCTCTCGTCCACCTTAATTGCTTCTGCTGAGACGACAAATCCAAGAAATATTACACTCGGTTGGAAGAACTCACATTTCTTGAGATTTCCATATAGCTTTTCCTCCCGAAGTGTGTTGAACACAGCTCGCAAATGATTGATATGCTCCTTATTGCTCCGGCTGTAGACAAGAATATCGTCGAAGTAGACGACCACAAACTTCCCCATGAATGGTCGCAAGACATGGGTCATTAGTCGCATGAACGTGCTGGGCGCGTTTGACAATCCAAATGGCATCACCAACCACTCGTACAACCCGTACTTAGTCTTGAAGGCTGTCTTCCACTCGTCGCCTTCTTTCATCCGGATCTGGTGATAACCACTTCGCAAATCCACTTTGGAAAACACCTGCGCTCCATGCAACTCATCCAACATATCATCCAGTCGAGGGATAGGAAAGCGATACTTTACTGTGATTTTGTTGATCGCTCGACTGTCCATGCACATTCTCCATGTGCCATCCTTCTTCGGCACCAATATGGCTGGAACCGAACATGGGCTCAAACTCTCTCGAACTGATCCCTTGTTGACAAGCTCGTCGACTTGCCTCTGCAACTCCTTTGCTTCCTCAGGATTGCATCGATAGGCTGGTCGATTTGGTAGCGACGCCCCTGGAACCAAGTCGATTTGATGTTGGATGCTCCGCAGGTAATTCGACTGGTAGCTCCTCTGGAAATACGTCCTTGAACTCCTCAAGAATGGAAGCGGCCTGAGGATGGCTCGTCGCTTGACCTAGGGTTGATTAGACAAGAACCACAAAATAAGCCTTCTCACCTTCTTGAATCGCTCGAACTAGTTGAACTCCCTTGAGAGGCTGGTCGCTAAGTCGATCCTGGGTCGCGATTGTAGGCTGACTAGTGAGGGGCATCAAAGTGACCTTCTTCTCTCCGATGTGGATGGAATACGTATTGCGATACCCGTCGTGTTGCGCGCGTCGATCGAACTGCCACGATCTTCCCAATAGTAGGTGGCATGCATCCATAGGAATGACATCGCAAGCGACTTCGTCCTGGTAGCTCTTCCCAATGGAAAATGGAACTCGCGCTCGCTGGGTGACTCGAACGTCACTCTCCTTGTTGAGCCATTGTAGACGGTAGGGATGTGGGTGCGCTTCGATGGGCAACTTCAGCTTTTCAACCATCGTTCTTGACACGGCGTTGGTGCAGCTACCACTATCCACAATCACCAAACATACCTTTCCTGCGACTGTGCACCTAGTATGGAAGATGCTCTCCCTTTGACTTCCCTCTTTCGCAGGTGTCACACTTAAAGCCTTTCGGACGACCAACAGCTCTCCTTCGTCCGGATACTCCTCTATCTCTTCGGCATCCCAGACAGGGTCGACGTTCTGATACGGGGACGGCCAGGAATAGATGATTCCTAAACCGAAAACGAATGGGGACGTCACTGAAAAAGGTGCGGAATGGAGTGACGCTCGGTATGGACGGAAAGTGTGTGGGGTAGGTGGCTGAATGATGAAAAGGAAGGGTTGAGATCAACCTCCACGGATACAGATGCACCACCGTGAAAGAAGACTCGGGTAGACTCGTTTGACCGTGGATACAGATACACCACCACGAACAAGACGAGGGCGAGGCACAACACGGAGGATACAGATACACCACCACCGGTTGATACACTCTACTCAATCTGCACTTGGAAATCCACCAAATGAAGAACGAGGTTTGAAGGAGAATCCACTCACTTCGGATAAAAGACACTAAAGTCTGATAAGGGTTTATAGTTTGATTCAAAGCTACCTTCAAATGAGTACAAGGTGCCCATTATATAGGGAACACCTGAAAAAGAACTTAAATGCACGATATGAACCTAGGTTAGATGCATGCAAGGCAAGATTCATGGACGGGCCATAAATGGCTTATTGGAAACGCAACAAAGTAAATGCAAAGCATGAATGACAAATGCATGAATGAGGAATGCGAATTGATTCAGCTTCTTTGAGGCTCTTCATCTTCGAGACTCTTGGCTTGGCCGACTCTTCGTTGCTCAGTCGCTGATGATCGCAAGTCGCACCTCCTTGAGTCGCACTCGTCAAGTCGACGACAAGTCGCAAGTCGCACACGTCAAGTCGACGTCCTTCAGTCGCACTCGTAGCTCAGTCGCAAGCGAGTAGAGTGACGCCTCTCTTGCTGCGCGTCGACTGGGCTAAGTTGTCGTCCGTCTTTGTATCATCCTCCCCTTGTTGAAAAGAGTTTGTCCTCAAACTCTCGTCGTCGTCATCCTCCCCAAATGGCATGAGATCCTGGACGTTGAATGTGGCAAAAACTCCATAGTCACCTGGAAGATCAATTTTGTAGGCGTTGTCGTTGATGCGCTCGACGATCTTGAATGGTCCTTCTGCGCGCGGCATTAGCTTGTTCTTCCTTTTGCCTGGGAATCGATCCTTGCGGAAATGAATCCAAACTAAGTCTCCTGGCTGAAATATCTTCACTCTTCTTCCGCGATTGGCTCTTTCCATGTAACGTTGATTGGCCTTAACGCGATCTTGAATGGTCCTTAACGCGCTCCTCAGCATCTCGACTAACTGATCTCATATCGCTCGCAGGCATAAGTTCAACAGGGACTAAAGGATTGAGTCCGTAGACTACCTGGAAGGGTGATGACTTCGTTGTCGAACTTGGGGCTCGATTGTATGCGAATTCAGCGTGGGCAAGCTTGATGTCCCAATCCTTCTGGTTCTTCGAGACCAAGGTTCGAAGGATTGCAGCCATAGTGCGATTGACAACCTCCGTTTGTCCATCGGTTTGCGGATGATAAGCTGTGCTGAATACAAGCTTCGTTCCCAACTTGTGCCACAGTGTCTTCCAAAAGTAGCTTAGGAACTTCGTGTCGCGATCTGAAACGATCGACTTGGGTACTCCATGCAACCTTAGCACTTCTCGAAAGTACAAATCTGCTACGTTGGTCGCATCGTCCGTTTTCTGACATGGGATGAAGTGTGCCATCTTCGAAAATCGGTCGACCACTACCATGATCGAATCCTTTCTTCGTTGCGTTCTTGGCAATCCTAGTACAAAATCCATACTCACATGTTCCCATGGTCGCTCTGGGACGGGCAATGGAGTGTAGAGACCCTGAGGTTGGACACGGCTCTTCGCTTGCTGGCAAGTCGCACATCTCGCGATTAGTCCTCGCACTTGCTTCTCCATTCGAGGCCAATAGAAATGCTCTTGTAGCATTGCCAGCGTCTTGTCGACTCCAAAATGTCCAGCGATCCCTCCTCCATGGACTTCTCGTATAAGTAGCTCTCGCGTCGAACTCCTTGGAATGCATAGCTTAGAGTCGCGAAATAGGAATCCGTTCACCTGGTGGAATCGATCGATGGCTTGCTGGGCGCATTGGACGAAGATCGCTCCAAAATCTTCATCGTCCTTGTACAACTCCTTCAAATACCCAAATCCAATCAGCTTTGTCTCCATCGCAGATAGTAAAATCATTTTCCTCGAGAGAACATCTGCGACTACATTCTTCGCGCCTGGTTTGTGCTTCAAGACAAAGTTGAATGCTTGTAGAAACTCTACCCACTTCGCATGTCGGCGACTAAGCTTGTGCTGACCATTGATGTACTTGAGATGATACAAAGACGGACGATAACTTAGCCCAGTCGACGCGCAGCAAGAGAGGCGTCACTTTACTCGCTTGCGACTTGACGTCGACTTGACGAGTGCGACTTGCGACTTGACGTCGACTGGACGAGTGCGACTTGCGACTTGACGTCGACTGGACGAGTGCGACTTGCGACTTGACGTCGACTGGACGAGTGCGACTTGCGACTTGGCGTCGACTTGACGAGTGTGACTTGCGACTTGGCGTCGACTTGATGAGTGCGACTCAAGGAGGTGCGACTTGACATCATCAGCGACTGAGCAACGAAGAGTCGGCCAAGCCAAGAGTCTCGAAGATGAAGAGCCGCAAAGAAGCTGAATCAATTCGCATTCCTCATTCATGCATTTGTCATTTATGCTTTGCATTTACTTTGTTGCATTTCCAATAAGCCATTTATGGCCCGTCCATGAATCTTGCCTTGCATGCATCTAGCCTAGGTTCATTTCGTGCATTTAAGTTCTTCTTCAGGTGTTCCCTATATAATGGGCACCTTGTACTCATTTGAAAAGACAGCTTTGAATCAAATTATAAACCCTTATCAGACTTTAGTGTCTTTTATCCGAAGTGAGTGGATTCTCCTTCAAACCTCGTTCTTCATTTGGTGGATTTCCAAGTGCAGATTGAGTAGAGTGTGTCAACCGGTGGTGGTGTATCTGTATCCTCCGTGTTGTGCCTCGCCCTCGTCTTGTTCGTGGTGGTGTATCTGTATCCACGGTCAAACGAGTCTACCCGAGACTTCTTTCACGGTGGTGCATCTGTATCCGTGGAGGTTGATCTCAACCCTTCCTTTTCATCATTCAGCCGCCTACCCCACACACTTTCCGTCCATACCGAGCGTCACTCCATTCCGCACCCTTTTCAGTGACGTCCCCATTCGTTTTCGGTTTAGGAATCATCTATTCCTGGCCGTCCCCGTATCATCTTGGTATCATAGCGCTAGGTTGTCAATGGCCGGAAGATTTCAACGCGGTATGACTCTAGACGAAGCACAAGTTGCTCGGCTTGAGGAGCAGATAGCCGATCTTCAACAGCAACTACAGTCGTTACGGACACACCATGCATCGACTTCCCGCAGTCGAATAGAGAGCGATGATGAGGAGAACCCATGGCGTGAGGAGTCTCAACGTGGTTCGTCACCGGAGTATCGTAGGTAGGAGAGAAGAGCCCCGACGATGAGTGTTCAGATTCCTGAGTTCGAAGGAAACTTGGACCCCAACGAGTTCATCGATTGGATGCACACCGTGGAGCGCATCTTTGAATACGAGGAAGTGCCCGAGGATCGAAAGGTGAAACTGGCTGCCTTGAAATTGAAGAAGTACGCGAGTTTGTGGTGGGAGAACACCAACCAGCAGCGCCGTAGGGAAGGGCGTGAAAAAATTCGTACGTGGTCAAAAATGAAGAGGGCCATGACGAAGAGATTTCTACCGGAGCATCATCGACGAGATCTCTACCTCAAATTGCAGTCGCTACAACAAGTCTCAAGTGTATCGGAGTATACATGGGAGTTCGAGAGACTATTGCTGCAATGTGATGTCCAAGAAGCCCCAGAGCAAACCATTGCCAGGTATCTTCGAGGACTGAAGCCCCAAATCGCAGATGCCGTTGACCTACAGCAATATTGGAGTTTCAACGATGTGCGAGCATTGGCGCACAAGGTGGAGCAGCAGCAAGCGAGGAGAGCGACTACCCGGCCATTTGTGAAGGCCGCGCCTTTCAACAAGGGGAGTAGCTCCCAGGCAAAGCCACCACTGACGACATCGAGAAAAACTCCTTCATCGACTACCAGACCAGAAGTTAAGTCGAACGAGCGAGATAATGCTAGACGATGTTTCAAGTGCCAAGGAATAGGACACATGGCTTCTGAGTGTCCAACGAGAAGAAACGTTGTCATTAGAGAGCCGTTTGAGGGAGAAGAAGAGTTCGATGAGAACGTCGACCCTGTTTGGGATGCCGAAGAGATAGAAGAGTATCCGGACGAAGGAGAGCTGTTGGTCGTCCGAAAGGCTTTAAGTGTGACACCTGCGAAAGAGGAAAGTCAAAGGGAGAGCATCTTCCATACTAGGTGCACAGTCGCAGGAAAGGTATGTTTGGTGATTGTGGATAGTGGTAGCTGCACCAACGCCGTGTCAAGAACGATGGTTGAAAAGCTGAAGTTGCCCATCGAAGCGCACCCACATCCCTACCGTCTACAATGGCTCAACAGGGAGAGTGACGTTCGAGTCACCCAGCGAGCGCGAGTTTCATTTTCCATTGGGAAGAGCTACCAGGATGAAGTCGCTTGCGACGTCATTCCCATGGATGCATGCCACCTACTATTGGGGAGACCGTGGCTGTTTGATCGACGCGCGCAACACGACGGGTATCGCAATACGTATTCCATCCACATCGGAGAGAAGAAGGTCACTTTGATGCCCCTCACTAGTCAGCCTGCAATCGCGACCCAGGATCGACTTAGCGACCAGCCTCTCAAGGGAGTTCAACTAGTTCGAGCGATTCAAGAAGGTGAGAAGGCTTATTTTGTGGTTCTTGTCGAATCCGCCCCAGGTCAAGCGACGATCCATCCTCAGGCCGCTTCCATTCTTGAGGAGTTCAAGGACGTATTTCCAGAGGAGCTACCAGTCGAATTACCACCGATGCGGAGCATCCAACATCAAATCGACTTGGTTCCAGGGGCGTCGCTCCTAAATAGACCAGCCTATCGATGCAATCCTGAGGAGGCAAAGGAGTTGCAGAGGCAAGTCGACGAGCTTGTCAACAAGGGATCAGTTCGAGAGAGTTTGAGCCCATGTTCGGTTCCAGCCATATTGGTGCCGAAGAAGGATGGCACATGGAGAATGTGCATGGACAGTCGAGCGATCAACAAAATCACAGTAAAGTATCGCTTTCCTATCCCTCGACTGGATGATATGTTGGATGAGTTGCATGGAGCGCAGGTGTTTTCCAAAGTGGATTTGCGAAGTGGTTATCACCAGATCCGGATGAAAGAAGGCGACGAGTGGAAGACAGCCTTCAAGACTAAGTACGGGTTGTACGAGTGGTTGGTGATGCCATTTGGATTGTCAAACGCGCCCAGCACGTTCATACGACTAATGACCCATGTCTTGCGACCATTCATGGGGAAGTTTGTGGTCGTCTACTTCGACGATATTCTTGTCTACAGCCGGAGCAATAAGGAGCATATCAATCATTTGCGAGCTGTGTTCAACACACTTCGGGAGGAAAAGCTATATGGAAATCTCAAGAAATGTGAGTTCTTCCAACCGAGTGTAATATTTCTTGGATTTGTCGTCTCAGCAGAAGGAATTAAGGTGGACGAGAGCAAGATTGAGGCGATCAAGGAGTGGCCGTCTCCAAGGAGTTTCCGTGACGTTCTGATACGGGGACGGCGAGGAATAGATGATTCCTAAACCGAAAACGAATGGGGACGTCACTGAAAAGGATGCGGAATGGAGTGACGCTCGGTATGGACGGAAAGTGTGTGGGGTAGGCGGCTGAAGGATGAAAAGGAAGGATTGAGATCAACCTCCACGGATACAGATGCACCACCGTGAAAGAAGACTCGGGTAGACTCGTTTGACCGTGGATACAGATACACCACCACGAACAAGACGAGGGCGAGGCACAACACGGAGGATACAGATACACCACCACCGGTTGGTACACTCTACTCAATCCGCACTTGGAAATCCACCAAATGAAGAACGAGGTTTGAAGGAGAATCCACTCACTTCGGATAAAAGACACTAAGTCTGATAAGGGTTTATAATTTGATTCCAAAAGCTGTTTTTCAAACGAGTACAAGGTGCCCATTATATAGGGAACACCTGAAGAAGAACTTAAATGCACGAAATGAACCTAGGCTAGATGCATGCAAGGCAAGATTCATGGACGGGCCATAAATGGCTTATTGGAAATGCAACAAAGTAAATGCAAAGCATAAATGACAAATGCATGAATGAGGAATGCGAATTGATTCAGCTTCTTTGCGGCGCTTCATCTTCGAGACTCTTGGCTTGGCCGACTCTTCGTTGCTCAGTTGCTGATGATGTCAAGTCGCACCTCCTCGCAAGTCGCACTCGTCAAGTCGACGCCAAGTCGCAAGTCGCAAGTCGCGAGTCGCACTGGTCAAGTCGACGTCAAGTCGCGAGTGAGTAAAGTGACGCCTCTCTTGCTGCGCGTCGACGGGGATAAGTTGTCGTCCGTCTTTGTATCACGTTCGCAGCTTCCATGGCTTGGCGTCATTCTATCGGAGGTTCATTCAAGGATTTAGCTCAATCGCCGCCCCACTCACCGAATGTTTGAAGGGAGACAAATTCGAGTGGACACCAGTCGCACAAGCTAGTTTCGAGCGACTGAAGGAGTGTCTAAGCGCAGCCCCAGTTCTAGCTTTACCCGACTTTGCGAAGATGTTCGAAGTGGAATGTGATGCATCGGGAGTAGGAATTGGAGGAGTTTTGCTGCAGGAGGGAAGACCCATCGCTTATTTCAGCGAGAAGCTTAATGGCGCCAAATTGAACTACTCGACATATGACAAGGAGTTCTTAGCAATTGTTCGAGTACTCGAGACTTGGAGTCATTACTTGCTGCCCAGAGAGTTTGTGTTGCACACCGATCATGAAGCTCTCAAGTACATCAATGGCCAGCACAAGCTTAGTCGCCGACATGCGAAGTGGGTAGAGTTTCTACAAGCATTCAACTTTGTCTTGAAGCACAAACCAGGCGCGAAGAATGTAGTCGCAGATGTTCTCTCAAGGAAAATGATTTTGCTATCTGCGATGGAGACAAAGCTGATTGGATTTGGGTATTTGAAGGAGTTGTACAAGGACGATCAAGATTTTGGAGCGATCTTCGTCCAATGCGCCCAGCAAGCCATCGATCGATTCCACCAGGTGAATGGATTCTTATTTCGCGATTCTAAGCTATGCATTCCAAGGAGTTCGACGCGAGAGCTACTTATACGAGAAGTCTATGGAGGAGGAATCGCTGGACATTTTGGAGTTGACAAGACGCTGGCAATGCTACAAGAGCATTTCTATTGGCCTCGAATGGAGAAGCAAGTGCGAGGACTAATCGCGAGATGTGCGACTTGCCAGCAAGCGAAGAGCCGTGTCCAACCTCAGGGTCTCTACACTCCATTGCCCGTCCCAGAGCGACCATGGGAACATGTGAGTATGGATTTTGTACTAGGATTGCCAAGAACGCAACGAAGAAAGGATTCGATCATGGTAGTGGTCGACCGATTTTCGAAGATGGCACACTTCATCCCATGTCAGAAAACGGACGATGCGACCAACGTAGCAGATTTGTACTTTCGAGAAGTGCTAAGGTTGCATGGAGTACCCAAGTCGATCGTTTCAGATCGCGACACGAAGTTCCTAAGCTACTTTTGGAAGACACTGTGGCACAAGTTGGGAACGAAGCTTGTATTCAGCACAGCTTATCATCGGCAAACCGATGGACAAACGGATGTTGTCAATCGCACTATGGCTGCAATCCTTCGAACCTTGGTCTCGAAGAACCAGAAGGATTGGGACATCAAGCTTGCCCATGCTGAGTTCGCATACAATCGAGCCCCAAGTTCGACAACGAAGTCATCACCCTTCCAGGTAGTCTACGGACTCAATCCTTTAGTCCCTGTTGAACTAATGCCTGCGAGCGATATGAGATCAGTTAGTCGAGATGCTGAGGAGCGCGTTAAGGAGATGCGAATGCTCCATGAGAAGACTCGAGCGCAGATCGAGAAGGCCAATCAACGTTACACGGAAAGAGCCAATCGCGGAAGAAGAGTGAAGATATTTCAGCCAGGAGACTTAGTTTGGATTCATTTGCGCAAGGATCGATTCCCAGGCAAAAGGAAGAACAAGCTAATGCCGCGCGCAGAAGGACCATTCAAGATCGTCGAGCGCATCAACGACAACGCCTACAAAATTGATCTTCCAGGTGACTATGGAGTTTCTGCCACATTCAACGTCCAGGATCTCATGCCATTTGTGGAGGATGACGATGACGAGAGTTTGAGGGCAAACTCTTTTCAACAAGGGGAGGATGATACAAAGACGGACGATAACTTAGCCCAGTCGACGCGCAGCAAAAGAGGCGTCACTTTACTCGCTTGCGACTTGACGTCGACTTGATGAGTGCGACTTGCGACTTGACGTCGACTTGACGAGTGCGACTTGCGACTTGGCGTCGACTTGACGAGTGCGACTTGCGACTTGGCGTCGACTTGATGAGTGCGACTCAAGGAGGTGCGACTTGACATCATCAGCGACTGAGCAACGAAGAGTCGGCCAAGCCAAGAGTCTCGAAGATGAAGAGCCGCAAAGAAGCTGAATAAATTCGCATTCCTCATTCATGCATTTGTCATTTATGCTTTGCATTTACTTTGTTCCATTTCCAATAAGCCATTTATGGCCCGTCCATGAATCTTGCCTTGCATGCATCTAGCCTAGGTTCATTTCGTGCATTTAAGTTCTTCTTCAGGTGTTCCCTATATAATGGGCACCTTGTACTCATTTGAAAAGACAGCTTTGAATCAAATTATAAACCCTTATCAGACTTTAGTGTCTTTTATCCGAAGTGAGTGGATTCTCCTTCAAATCTCGTTCTTCATTTGGTGGATTTCCAAGTGCAGATTGAGTAGAGTGTGTCAACCGGTGGTGGTGTATCTGTATCCTCCGTGTTGTGCCTCGCCCTCGTCTTGTTCGTGGTGGTGTATCTGTATCCACGGTCAAACGAGTCTACCCGAGACTTCTTTCACGGTGGTGCATCTGTATCCGTGGAGGTTGATCTCAACCCTTCCTTTTCATCATTCAGCCGCCTACCCCACACACTTTCCGTCCATACCGAGCGTCACTCCATTCCGCACCCTTTTCAGTGACGTCCCCATTCATTTTCGATTTAGGAATCATCTATTCCTGGCCGTCCCCGTATCATCAGACCATCCTCCCCTTGTTGAAAAGAGTTTGCCCTCAAACTCTCGTCGTCGTCATCCTCCACAAATGGCATGAGATCCTGGACGTTGAATGTGGCAGAAACTCCATAGTCACCTGGAAGATCAATTTTGTAGGCGTTGTCGTTGATGCGCTCGACGATCTTGAATGGTCCTTCTGCGCGCGGCATTAGCTTGTTCTTCCTTTTGCCTGGGAATCGATCCTTGCGCAAATGAATCCAAACTAAGTCTCCTGGCTGAAATATCTTCACTCTTCTTCCGCGATTGGCTCTTTCCGTGTAACGTTGATTGGCCTTCTCGATCTGCGCTCGAGTCTTCTCATGGAGCATTCGCATCTCCTTAACGCACTCCTCACCATCTCGACTAACTGATCTCATATCGCTCGCAGGCATTAGTTCAACAGGGACTAAAGGATTGAGTCCGTAGACTACCTGGAAGGGTGATGACTTCGTTGTCGAACTTGGGGCTCGATTGTATCCGAACTCAGCATGGGCAAGCTTGATGTCCCAATCCTTCTGGTTCTTCGAGACCAAGGTTCGAAGGATTGCAGCCATAGTGCAATTGACAACCTCCGTTTGTCCATCGGTTTGCGGATGATAAGCTGTGCTGAATACAAGCTTCGTTCCCAACTTGTGCCACAGTGTCTTCCAAAAGTAGCTTAGGAACTTCGTGTCGCGATCTGAAACGATCGACTTGGGTACTCCATGCAACCTTAGCACTTCTCGAAAGTACAAATCTGCTACGTTGGTCGCATCGTCCGTTTTCTGACATGGGATGAAGTGTGCCATCTTCGAAAATCGGTCGACCACTACCATGATCGAATCCTTTCTTCGTTGCGTTCTTGGCAATCCTAGTACAAAATCCATACTCACATGTTCCCATGGTCGCTCTGGGACGGGCAATGGAGTGTAGAGACCCTGAGGTTGGACACGGCTCTTCGCTTGCTGGCAAGTCGCACATCTCGCGATTAGTCCTCGCACTTGCTTCTCCATTCGAGGCCAATAGAAATGCTCTTGTAGCATTGCCAGCGTCTTGTCAACTCCAAAATGTCCAGCGATTCCTCCTCCATGGACTTCTCGTATAAGTAGCTCTCGCGTCGAACTCCTTGGAATGCATAGCTTAGAGTCGCGAAATAAGAATCCATTCACCTGGTGGAATCGATCGATGGCTTGCTGGGCGCATTGGACGAAGATCGCTCCAAAATCTTCATCGTCCTTGTACAACTCCTTCAAATACCCAAATCCAATCAGCTTTGTCTCCATCGCAGATAGCAAAATCACTTTCCTTGAGAGAACATCTGCGACTACATTCTTCGCGCCTGGTTTGTGCTTCAAGACAAAGTTGAATGCTTGTAGAAACTCTACCCACTTCGCATGTCGGCGACTAAGCTTGTGCTGGCCATTGATGTACTTGAGAGCTTCATGATCGGTGTGCAACACAAACTCTCTGGGCAGCAAGTAATGACTCCAAGTCTCGAGTACTCGAACAATTGCTAAGAACTCCTTGTCATATGTCGAGTAGTTCAATTTGGCGCCATTAAGCTTCTCGCTGAAATAAGCGATGGGCCTTCCTTCCTGCAGCAAAACTCCTCCAATTCCTACTCCCGATGCATCACATTCCACTTCGAACATCTTCGCAAAGTCGGGTAAAGCTAGAACTGGGGCTGCGCTTAGACACTCCTTCAGTCGCTCGAAACTAGCTTGTGCGACTGGTGTCCACTCGAATTTGTCTCCCTTCAAACATTCGGTGAGTGGGGCTGCGATTGAGCTAAATCCTTGAATGAACCTCCGATAGAACGACGCCAAGCCATGGAAGCTGCGAACGTTGTGGAAACTCCTTGGAGACGGCCACTCCTTGATCGCTTCAATCTTGCTCTCGTCCAC
Organism: Melastoma candidum; assembly: GCA_023653495.1. Classification (NCBI taxonomy): domain Eukaryota; kingdom Viridiplantae; phylum Streptophyta; class Magnoliopsida; order Myrtales; family Melastomataceae; genus Melastoma; species Melastoma candidum. Next base: position 15,945,431 of record CM042891.1, read on the forward strand.
CTTAATTCCTTCTGCTGAGATGACAAATCCAAGAAATATTACACTCGGTTGGAAGAACTCACATTTCTTGAGATTTCCATATAGCTTTTCCTCCCGAAGTGTGTTGAACACAGCTCGCAAATGATTGATATGCTCCTTATTGCTCCGGCTGTAGACAAGAATATCGTCGAAGTAGACGACCACAAACTTCCCCATGAATTGTCGCAAAACATGGGTTATTAGTCGCATGAACGTGCTTGGCGCGTTTGACAATCCAAATGGCATCACCAACCACTCGTACAACCCGTACTTAGTCTTGAAGGCTGTCTTCCACTCGTCGCCTTCTTTCATCCGCATCTGGTGATAACCACTTCGCAAATCCACTTTGGAAAACACCTGCGCTCCATGCAACTCATCCAACATATCATCCAGTCGATTGGAGTTCTGCATTTGACATTCGGGTTCCTTTCCTTGCACAATGAGGAACCCCTCGCACAACTTACGGAAAGTTGTGCATCCCGCATGCTCCGAACCTTGGTGCTTCCGAACTTGCATTTTTCGATGCCTAAATGATGCCCAAATGTTTCCCAAACTATTCAAAATTGGAGTTCTGCATTTGACATTCGGGATCCTTTCGTTGCACAATGAGGAACCCCTCGCACAACTTACGGAAAGTTGTGCATCCCGCATGCTCCGAACCTTGGTGCTTCCGAACTTGCATTTTCCGATGCCTAAATGATGCCCAAATGTTTCCCAAACTATTCAAAATTGGAGTTCTGCATTTGACATTCGGGTTCCATTCGTTGCACAATGAGGAACCCCTCGCACAACTTACGGAAAGTTGTGCATCCCGCATGCTCCGAACCTGGGTGCTTCCGAACTTGCATTTTTCGATGCCTAAATGATGCCCAAATGTTTCCCAAACTATTCAAAATTGGAGTTCTGCATTTGACATTCGGGTTCCTTTCCTTGCACAATGAGGAACCCCTCGCACAACTTACGGAAAGTTGTGCATCCCGCATGCTCCGAACCTTAGAGCTTCCGTACTTGCATTTTCCAAATCCTAAACGATCCCAAAATATTTCCCAAACTATTCAAAATTGGAGTTCTGCATTTGACATTCGGGTTCCTTTCGTTGCACAATGAGGAACCCCGTGCACAACATACGGAAAGTTGGGCTTCCCGCTTGCTCCGAACCTTGGAGCTTCCGAACTTGCATTTTCCAAATCCTAAATGATCCTCGAATGTTTCCCAAACTATTCAAAATTGGAGTTCTGCGTTCGACATTCGGGTTCCCCACGCAGAAGTTACGGAAAGTTGTGCATCCCGCATGCTCCGAACCTTGGTGCTTCCGAACTTGCATTTTCCGCTGCCTAAATGATACCCAAATGTTTCCCAAACTATTCAAAATTGGAGTTCTGCATTTGACATTCGGGTTCCTTTCGTTGTACAATGAGTAACCCCTCGCCCAAGTTACGAAAAGTTGTGCATCCCGCATGCTCCGAACCTTGGAGCTTCCGTACTTGCATTTTCCAAAACCTAAATGATCCCCGAATGTTTCCCAAACTATTCAAAATTGGAGTTCTGCTTTTGACATTCGGGTTCCCCACGCACAAGTTACGGAAAGTTGTGCATCCTGCATGCTCCGAACCTTGGTGCTTCCGAACTTGCATTTTCCGCTGCCTAAATGATACCCAAATGTTTCCCAAACTATTCAAAATTGGAGTTCTGCATTTGACATTCGGGTTCCTTTCGTTGCACAAAGAGGAACCCCTCGCACAACTTACGGAAAGTTGTGCATCCCGCATGCTCCGAACCTTAGAGCTTCCGTACTTGCATTTTCCAAATCCTAAATAATCCCAAAATATTTCCCAAACTATTCAAAATTGTTGTTCTGCATTTGACATTCGGGTTCCTTCCGTCGCACAATGAGGAGCCCCGGGCACAAATTACGGAAAGTTGGGCATCCCGCATGCTCCGAACCTTGGAGCTTCCATACTTGCATTTTCCAAATCCTAAATGATCCCCGAATGTTTCCCAAACTATTCAAAATTGGAGTTCTGCTTTTGACATTCGGGTTCCCCACGCACAAGTTACGGAAAGTTGTGCATCCCGCATGCTCCGAACCTTGGTGCTTCCGAAATTGCATTTTCCGCTGCCTAAATGATACCCAAATGTTTCCCAAACTATTCAAAATTGGAGTTCTGCATTTGACATTCGGGTTCCTTTCGTTGTACAATGAGTAACACCTCGCCCAAGTTACGGAAATTTGTGCATCCTACATGCTCCGAACCTTGGAGCTTCCGTACTTGCATTTTCCAAATCCTAAATGATCCCCGCATGTTTCCCAAACTATTCAAAATTGGAGTTCTGCATTTGACATTCGGGTTCCTTTCGTTGCACAAAGAGGAACCCCTCGCACAACTTACGGAAAGTTGTGCATCTCGCATGCTCCGAACCTTGGTGCTTCCGAAATTGCATTTTCAGCTGCCTAAATGATACCCAAATGTTTCCCAAACTATTCAAAATTGGAGTTATGCATTTGACATTCGGGTTCCTTTCGTTGTACAATGAGTAACCCCTCGCCCAAGTTACGGAAATTTGTGCATCCTGCATGCTCCGAACCTTGGAGCTTCCGTACTTGCATTTTCCAAATCCTAAATGATCTCCGAATGTTTCCCAAACTATTCAAAATTGGAGTTCTGCTTTTGACATTCGGGTTCCTTTCGTTGCACAATGAGGAACCCCTCGCACAACTTACGGAAAGTTGTGCATCCCGCATGCTCCGAACCTTGGTGCTTCCGAACTTGCATTTTTCGATGCCTAAATGATGCCCAAATGTTTTCCAAACTATTCAAAATTGGAGTTCTGTATTTGACATTGGGGTTCCTTCCGTTACACAATGAGGAACCCCTCGCACAACTTACGGAAAGTTGTGCATCCCGCATGCTCCGAAACTTGGTGCTTCCGAACTTGCATTTTCCGATGCCTAAATGATACCCAAATATTTGCCAAACAATTTAAAATTGGAGGTCTGCATTTGACATTCGGGTCCCTTTCGTTGCACAATGAGGAACCCCGCGCACAACTTACGAAAAGTTGGGCTTCCCGCATGCTTCGAACCTTGGAGCTTCCGTACTTGCATTTTCCAAATCCCAAATGATCCCCGAATGTTTCCCAAACTATTCAAAATTGGAGTTCTGCATTTGACATTCGGGTTCCGCACGCACAAGTTACGGAAAGTTGTGCATCCTGCATGCTCCGAACCTTGGTGCTTCCGAACTTGCATTTTCCGCTGCCTAAATGATACCCAAATGTTTCCCAAACTATTCAAAATTGGAGTTCTGCATTTGACATTCGGGTTCCTTTCGTTGTACAATGAGTAACCCCTCGCCCAAGTTACGAAAATTTGTGCATCCGGCATGCTCCGAACCTTGGAGCTTCCGTACTTGCATTTTCCAAATCCTAAATGATCCCAAAATATTTCGCAAACTATTCAAAATTGGAGTTCTGCATTTGACATTCGGGTTCCTTTCGTTGCACAATGAGGAACCCCGGGCACAACTTACGGAAAGTTGGGCATCCCGCATGCTCCGAACCTTGGAGCTTCCATACTTGCATTTTCCAAATCCTAAATGATTCCCGAATGTTTCCCAAACTATTCAAAATTGGAGTTCTGCATTTGACATTCGGGTTCCCCACGCACAAGTTACGGAAAGTTGTGCATCCCGCATGTTCCGAACCTTGGTGCTTCCGAAATTGCATTTTCCACTGCCTAAATGATACCCAAATGTTTCCCAAACTACTCAAAATTGGAGATCTGCATTTGACATTCGGGTTCCTTTCGTTGCGCAATGAGGAACCCCTCGCACAACTTACGGAAAGTTGTGCATCCCGCATGCTCCGAACCTTAGTGCTTCCGAACTTGCATTTTTCGATGCCTAAATCATGCCCAAATGTTTCCCAAACTATTCAAAATTGGAGTTCTGCATTTGACATTCGGGTTCCTTTCGTTGCACAATGAGGAACCCCACGCACAACTTACGGAAAGTTGTGCATCCCGCATGCTCCGAACCTTAGAGCTTCCGTACTTGCATTTTCTAAATCCTAAATAATCCCAAAATATTTCCCAAACTATTCAAAATTGGAGTTCTGCATTTGACATTCGGGTTCCTTTCGTTGCACAATGAGGAACCCCGGGCACAACTTACGGAAAGTTGGGCATCCCGCATGCTCCGAACCTTGGAGCTTCCATACTTGCATTTTCCAAATACTAAATGATCCCCGAATGTTTCCCAAACTATTCAAAATTGGAGTTCTGCATTTGACATTCGGGTTCCCCACGCACAAGTTACGGAAAGTTGTGCATCCCGCATGCTCCGAACCTTGGTGCTTCCGAAATTGCATTTTCCGCTGCCTAAATGATACCCAAATGTTTCCCAAACTATTCAAAATTGGAGTTCTGCATTTGACATTCGGGTTCCTTTCGTTGTACAACGAATAACCCCTCTCCCAAGTTACGAAAATTTGTGCATCCTACATGCTCCGAACCTTGGAGCTTCCGTACTTGCATTTTCCAAAACCTAAATGATCCCCGAATGTTTCCCAAACTATTCAAAATTGGAGTTCTGCATTTGACATTCGGGTTCCTTTCGTTGCACAATGAGGAACCCCGGGCACAACTTACGGAAAGTTGGGCATCCCGCATGCTCCGAACCTTGGAGCTTCCATACTTGCATTTTCCAAATACTAAATGATCCCCGAATGTTTCCCAAACTATTCAAAATTGGAGTTCTGCATTTGACATTCGGGTTCCCCACGCACAAGTTACGGAAAGTTGTGCATCCCGCATGCTCCGAACCTTGGTGCTTCCGAAATTGCATTTTCCGCTGCCTAAATGATACCCAAATGTTTCCCAAACTATTCAAAATTGGAGTTCTGCATTTGACATTCGGGTTCCTTTCGTTGTACAACGAGTAACCCCTCGCCCATGTTACGAAAATTTGTGCATCCTGCATGCTCCGAACCTTGGAGCTTCCGTACTTGCATTTTCCAAAACCTAAATGATCCCCGATTGTTTCCCAAACTATTCAAAATTGGAGTTCTGCATTTGACATTCGGGTTCCTTTCGTTGCACAATGAGGAACCCCTCGCAGAACTTACGGAAAGTTGTGCATCCCGCATGCTCCGAACCTTAGAGCTTCCGTACTTGCATTTTCTAAATCCTAAATAATCCCAAAATATTTCCCAAACTATTCAAAATTGGAGTTCTGCATTTGACATTCGGGTTCCTTTCGTTGCACAATGAGGAACCCCGGGCACAACTTACGGAAAGTTGGGCATCCCGCATGCTCCGAACCTTGGAGCTTCCATACTTGCATTTTCCAAATACTAAATGATCCCCGAATGTTTCCCAAACTATTCAAAATTGGAGTTCTGCATTTGACATTCGGGTTCCCCACGCACAAGTTACGGAAAGTTGTGCATCCCGCATGCTCCGAACCTTGGTGCTTCCGAAATTGCATTTTCCGCTGCCTAAATGATACCCAAATGTCTCCCAAACTATTCAAAATTGGAGTTCTGCATTTGACATTCGGGTTCCTTTCGTTGTACAACGAGTAACCCCTCGCCCAAGTTACGAAAATTTGTGCATCCTGCATGCTCCGAACCTTGGAGCTTCCATACTTGCATTTTCCAAATCCTAAATGATCCCCGAATGTTTCCCAAACTATTCAAAATTGGAGTTCTGCATTTGACATTCGGGTTCCCCACGCACAAGTTACGGAAAGTTGTGCATCCCGCATGCTCCGAACCTTGGTGCTTCCGAAATTTCATTTTCCGCTGCCTAAATGATACCCAAATGTTTCCCAAACTATTCAAAATTGGAGTTCTGCATTTGACATTCGGGTACCTTTCGTTGCGCAATGAGGAACCCCTCGCACAACTTACGGAAAGTTGTGCATCCCGCATGCTCCGAACCTTAGTGCTTCCGAACTTGCATTTTTCGATGCCTAAATGATGCCCAAATGTTTCCCAAACTATTCAAAATTGGAGTTCTGCATTTGACATTCGGGTTCCTTTCGTTGCACAATGAGGAACCCCACGCACAACTTACGGAAAGTTGTGCATCCCGCATGCTCCGAACCTTAGAGCTTCCGTACTTGCATTTTCTAAATCCTAAATAATCCCAAAATATTTCCCAAACTATTCAAAATTGGAGTTCTGCATTTGACATTCGGGTTCCTTTCGTTGCACAATGAGGAACCCCGGGCACAACTTACGGAAAGTTGGGCATCCCGCATGCTCCGAACCTTGGAGCTTCCATACTTGCATTTTCCAAATCCTAAATGATCCCCGAATGTTTCCCAAACTATTCAAAATTGGAGTTCTGCATTTGACATTCGGGTTCCCCACGCACAAGTTACGGAAAGTTGTGCATCCCGCATGCTCCGAACCTTGGTGCTTCCGAAATTGCATTTTCCGCTGCCTAAATGATACCCAAATGTTTCCCAAACTATTCAAAATTGGAGTTCTGCATTTGACATTCGGGTTCCTTTCGTTGTACAAAGAGGAACCCCTCGCCCAAGTTACGAAAATTTGTGCATCCTGCATGCTCCGAACCTTGGAGCTTCCGTACTTGCATTTTCCAAATCCTAAATGATCCCCGAATGTTTCCCAAACTATTCAAAATTGGAGTTCTGCATTTGACATTCGGGTTCCTTTCGTTGCACAATGAGGAACCCCTAGCAGAACTTACGGAAAGTTGTGCATCCCGCATGCTCCGAACCTTGGTGCTTCCGAACATGCATTTTTCGATGTCTAAATGATGCCCAAATGTTTTCCAAACTATTCAAAATTGGAGTTCTGTATTTGACATTGGGGTTCCTTCCGTTACACAATGAGGAACCCCTCGCACAACTTACGGAAAGTTGTGCATCCCGCATGCTCCGAACCTTGGTGCTTCCGAACTTGCATTTTCCGATGCCAAAATGATACCCAAATGTTTGCCAAACAATTCAAAATTGGAGGTCTGCATTTGACATTCGGGTCACTTTCGTTGCACAATGAGGAACCTCGCGCACAACTTACGAAAAGTTGTGCATCCCGCATGCTCCGAACCTTGGTGCTTCCGAACTTGCATTTTTCGATGTCTAAATGATGCCCAAATGTTTTCCAAACTATTAAAAATTGGAGTTCTGTATTTGACATTGGGGTTCCTTCCGTTACACAATGAGGAACCCCTCGCACAACTTACGGAAAGTTGTGCATCCCGCATGCTCCGAACCTTGGTGCTTCCGAACTTGCATTTTCCGATGCCAAAAGGATACCCAAATGTTTGCCAAACAATTCAAAATTGGAGGTCTGCATTTGACATTCGGGTTCCTTTCGTTGCACAATGAGGAACCCCGCGCACAACTTACGAAAAGTTGGGCATCCCGCATGCTCCGAACCTTGGAGCTTCCGTACTTGCATTTTCCAAATCCTAAATGATCCCTGAATGTTTCCCAAACTATTCAAAATTGGAGTTCTGCATTTGACATGCTCCGAACCTTGGTGCTTCCGAACTTGCATTTTCCGCTGCCTAAATGATACCCAAATGTTTCCCAAACTATTCAAAATTGGAGTTCTGCATTTGACATTCGGGTTCCTTTCGTTGCGCAATGAGGAACCCCTCGCACAACTTACGGAAAGTTGTGCATCCCGCATGCTCCGAACCTTAGTGCTTCCGAACTTGCATTTTTCGATGCCTAAATGATGCCCAAATGTTTCCCAAACTATTCAAAATTGGAGTTCTGCATTTGACATTCGGGTTCCTTTCGTTGCACAAAGAGGAACCCCACGCACAACTTACGGAAAGTTGTGCCTCCCGCATGCTCCGAACCTTAGAGCTTCCATACTTGCATTTTCCAAATCCTAAATAATCCCAAAATATTTCCCAAACTATTCAAAATTGGAGTTCTGCATTTGACATTCGGGTTCCTTTCGTTGCACAATGAGGAACCCCGGGCACAACTTACGGAAAGTTGGGCATCCCGCATGCTCCGAACCTTGGAGCTTCCATACTTGCATTTTCCAAATCCTAAATGATCCCCGAATGTTTCCCAAACTATTCAAAATTGGAGTTCTGCATTTGACATTCGGGTTCCCCACGCACAAGTTACGGAAAGTTGTGCATCCCGCATACTCCGAACCTTGGTGCTTCCGAAATTGCATTTTCCGCTGCCTAAATGATACCCAAATGTTTCCCAAACTATTCAAAATTGGAGTTCTGCATTTGACATTCGGGTACCTTTCGTTGCGCAATGAGGAACCCCTCGCACAACTTACGGAAAGTTGTGCATCCCGCATGCTCCGAACCTTAGTGCTTCCGAACTTGCATTTTTCGATGCCTAAATGATGCCCAAATGTTTCCCAAACTATTCAAAATTGGAGTTCTGCATTTGACATTCGGGTTCCTTTCGTTGCACAATGAGGAACCCCACGCACAACTTACGGAAAGTTGTGCATCCCGCATGCTCCGAACCTTAGAGCTTCCGTACTTGCATTTTCTAAATCCTAAATAATCCCAAAATATTTCCCAAACTATTCAAAATTGGAGTTCTGCATTTGACATTCGGGTTCCTTTCGTTGCACAATGAGGAACCCCGGGCACAACTTACGGAAAGTTGGGCATCCCGCATGCTCCGAACCTGGGAGCTTCCATACTTGCATTTTCCAAATCCTAAATGATCCCCGAATGTTTCCCAAACTATTCAAAATTGGAGTTCTGCATTTGACATACGGGTTCCCCACGCACAAGTTACGGAAAGTTGTGCATCCCGCATGCTCCGAACCTTGGTGCTTCCGAAATTGCATTTTCCGCTGCCTAAATGATACCCAAATCTTTCCCAAACTATTCAAAATTGGAGTTCTGCATTTGACATTCGGGTTCCTTTCGTTGTACAATGAGTAACCCCTCGCCCAAGTTACGAAAATTTGTGCATCCTGCATGCTCCGAACCTTGGAGCTTCCGTACTTGCATTTTCCAAATCCTAAATGATCCCCGAATGTTTCCCAAACTATTCAAAATTGGAGTTCTGCATTTGACATTCGGGTTCCTTTCGTTGCACAATGAGGAACCCCTAGCAGAACTTACGGAAAGTTGTGCATCCCGCATGCTCCGAACCTTGGTGCTTCCGAACATGAATTTTTCGATGTCTAAATGATGCCCAAATGTTTTCCAAACTATTCAAAATTGGAGTTCTGTATTTGACATTGGGGTTCCTTCCGTTACACAATGAGGAACCCCTCGCACAACTTACGGAAAGTTGTGCATCCCGCATGCTCCGAACCTTGGTGCTTCCGAACTTGCATTTTCCGATGCCAAAATGATACCCAAATGTTTGCCAAACAATTCAAAATTGGAGGTCTGCATTTGACATTCGGGTCACTTTCGTTGCACAATGAGGAACCCCGCGCACAACTTACGAAAAGTTGGGCATCCCGCATGCTCCGAACCTTGGAGCTTCCGTACTTGCATTTTCCAAATCCTAAATGATCCCCGAATGTTTCCCAAACTATTCAAAATTGGAGTTCTGCATTTGACATTCGGGTTCCTTTCGTTGCACAATGAGGAACCCCGGGCACAACTTACGGAAAGTTGGGCATCCCGCATGCTCCGAACCTTGGAGCTTCCATACTTGCATTTTCCAAATCCTAAATGATCCCCGAATGTTTCCCAAACTATTCAAAATTGGAGTTCTGCATTTGACATTCGGGTTCCCCACGCACAAGTTACGGAAAGTTGTGCATCCCGCATGCTCCGAACCTTGGTGCTTCCGAAATTGCATTTTCCGCTGCCTAAATGATACCCAAATGTTTCCCAAACTATTCAAAATTGGAGTTCTGCATTTGACATTCGGGTTCCTTTCGTTGTACAATGAGTAACCCCTCGCCCAAGTTACGAAAATTTGTGCATCCTGCATGCTCCGAACCTTGGAGCTTCCGTACTTGCATTTTCCAAATCCTAAATGATCCCCGAATGTTTCCCAAACTATTCAAAATTGGAGTTCTGCATTTGACATTCGGGTTCCTTTCGTTGCACAATGAGGAACCCCTAGCAGAACTTACGGAAAGTTGTGCATCCCGCATGCTCCGAACCTTGGTGCTTCCGAACATGCATTTTTCGATGTCTAAATGATGCCCAAATGTTTTCCAAACTATTCAAAATTGGAGTTCTGTATTTGACATTGGGGTTCCTTCCGTTACACAATGAGGAACCCCTCGCACAACTTACGGAAAGTTGTGCATCCCGCATGCTCCGAACCTTGGTGATTCCGAACTTGCATTTTCCGATGCCAAAATGATACCCAAATGTTTGCCAAACAATTCAAAATTGGAGGTCTGCAATTGACATTCGGGTCACTTTCGTTGCACAATGAGGAACCCCGCGCACAACTTACGAAAAGTTGGGCATCCCGCATGCTCCGAACCTTGGAGCTTCCGTACTTGCATTTTCCAAATCCTAAATGATCCCCGAATGTTTCCCAAACTATTCAAAATTGGAGTTCTGCATTTGACATGCTCCGAACCTTGGTGCTTCCGAACTTGCATTTTCCGCTGCCTAAATGATACCCAAATGTTTCCCAAACTATTCAAAATTGCAGTTCTGCATTTGACATTCGGGTTCCTTTCGTTGCGCTATGAGGAACCCCTCGCACAACTTACGGAAAGTTGTGCATCCCGCATGCTCCGAACCTTAGTGCTTCCGAACTTGCATTTTTCGATGCCTAAATGATGCCCAAATGTTTCCCAAACTATTCAAAATTGGAGTTCTGCATTTGACATTCGGGTTCCTTTCGTTGCACAAAGAGGAACCCCACGCACAACTTACGGAAAGTTGTGCATCCCGCATGCTCCGAACCTTAGAGCTTCCGTACTTGCATTTTCCAAATCCTAAATAATCCCAAAATATTTCCCAAACTATTCAAAATTGGAGTTCTGCATTTGACATTCGGGTTCCTTTCGTTGTACAATGAGGAACCCCGGGCACAACTTACGGAAAGTTGGGCATCCCGCATGCTCCGAACCTTGGAGCTTCCATACTTGCATTTTCCAAATCCTAAATGATCCCCGAATGTTTCCCAAACTATTCAAAATTGGAGTTTTGCATTTGACATTCGGGTTCCCCACGCACAAGTTACGGAAAGTTGTGCATCCCGCATGCTCCGAACCTTGGTGCTTCCGAAATTGCATTTTCCGCTGCCTAAATGATACCCAAATGTTTCCCAAACTATTCAAAATTGGAGTTCTGCATTTGACATTCGGGTTCCTTTCGTTGCGCAATGAGGAACCCCTCGCACAACTTACGGAAAGTTGTGCATCCGCATGCTCCGAACCTTAGTGCTTCCGAACTTGCATTTTTCGATGCCTAAATGATGCCCAAATGTTTCCCAAACTATTCAAAATTGGAGTTCTGCATTTGACATTCGGGTTCCTTTCGTTGCACAATGAGGAACCCCTCGCACAACTTACGGAAAGTTGTGCATCCGCATGCTCCGAACCTTAGTGCTTCCGAACTTGCATTTTTCGATGCCTAAATGATGCCCAAATGTTTCCCAAACTATTCAAAATTGGAGTTCTGCATTTGACATTCGGGTTCCTTTCGTTGCACAATGAGGAACCCCACGCACAACTTACGGAAAGTTGTGCATCCCGCATGCTCCGAACCTTAGAGCTTCCGTACTTGCATTTTCTAAATCCTAAATAATCCCAAAATATTTCCCAAACTATTCAAAATTGGAGTTCTGCATTTGACATTCGGGTTCCTTTCGTTGCACAATGAGGAACCCCGGGCACAACTTACGGAAAGTTGGGCATCCCGCATGCTCCGAACCTTGGAGCTTCCATACTTGCATTTTCCAAATCCTAAATGATCCCCGAATGTTTCCCAAACTATTCAAAATTGGAGTTCTGCATTTGACATTCGGGTTCCCCACGCACAAGTTACGGAAAGTTGTGCATCCCGCATGCTCCGAACCTTGGTGCTTCCGAAATTGCATTTTCCGCTGCCTAAATGATACCCAAATGTTTCCCAAACTATTCAAAATTGGAGTTCTGCATTTGACATTCGGGTTCCTTTCGTTGTACAATGAGTAACCCCTCGCCCAAGTTACGAAAATGTGTGCATCCTGCATGCTCCGAACCTTGGAGCTTCCGTACTTGCATTTTCCAAATCCTAAATGATCTCCGAATGTTTCCCAAACTATTCAAAATTGGAGTTCTGCATTTGACATTCGGGTTCCTTTCGTTGCACAATGAGGAACCCCTCGCAGAACTTACGGAAAGTTGTGCATCGCGCATGCTCCGAACCTTTGTGCTTCCGAACTTGCATTTTTCGATGTCTAAATGATGCCCAAATGTTTTCCAAACTATTCAAAATTGGAGTTCTGTATTTGACATTGGGGTTCCTTCCGTTACACAATGAGGAACCCCTCGCACGACTTACGGAAAGTTGTGCATCCCGCATGCTCCGAACCTTGGTGCTTCCGAACTTGCATTTTCCGATGCCAAAATGATACCCAAATGTTTGCCAAACAATTCAAAATTGGAGGTCTGCATTTGACATTCCGGTCCCTTTCGTTGCACAATGAGGAACCCCGCGCACAACTTACGAAAAGTTGGGCATCCCGCATGCTCCGAACCTTGGAGCTTCCGTACTTGCATTTTCCAAATCCTAAATGATCCCCGAATGTTTCCCAAACTATTCAAAATTGGAGTTCTGCATTTGACATTCGGGTTCCCACGCACAAGTTACGGAAAGTTGTGCATCCTGCATGCTCCGAACCTTGGTGCTTCCGAACTTGCATTTTCCGCTGCCTAAATGATACCCAAATGTTTCCCAAACTATTCAAAATTGGAGTTCTGCATTTGACATACGGGTTCCTTTCGTTGCGTTCGTTGCGCCATGAGGAACCCCTCGCACAACTTACGGAAAGTTGTGCATCCCGCATGCTCCGAACCTGGGAGCTTCCGTATTTGCATTTTCCAAATTGTAAATGATCCCCGAATGTTTCCCAAACTATTCAAAATTGGAGTTCTGCATTTGACATTTGGGTTCCTTTCGTTGCACAATGAGGAACCCCTCGCACAACTTACGGAAAGTTGTGCATCCCGCATGCTCCGAACCTTGGTGCTACCGAACTTGCATTTTTCGATGCCTAAATGATGCCCAAATGTTTCCCAAACTATTCAAAATTGGAGTTCTGCATTTGACATTCGGGTTCCTTTCGTTGCATTGAGAGGAACCCCTCGCACAACTTACGGAAAGTTGTGCATCCCGCATGCTCCGAACCTTAGAGCTTCCGTACTTGCATTTTCCAAATCCTAAATAATCCCAAAATATTTCCCAAACTATTCAAAATTGGAGTTCTGCATTTGACATTCGGGTTCCTTTCGTTGCACAATGAGGAACCCCGGGCACAACTTACGGAAAGTTGGGCATCCCGCATGCTCCGAACCTTGGAGCTTCCATACTTGCATTTTCCAAATCCTAAATGATCCCCGAATGTTTCCCAAACTATTCAAAATTGGAGGTGTGCATTTGACATTCGGGTTCCCCACGCACAAGTTACAGAAAGTTGTGCATCCCGCATGCTCCGAACCTTGGTGCTTCCGAAATTGCATTTTCCGCTGCCTAAATGATACCCAAATGTTTCCCAAACTGTTAAAAATTGGAGTTCTGCATTTGACATTCGGGTTCCTTTCGTTGTACAATGAGTAACCCCTCGCCCAAGTTACGGAAATTTGTGCATCCTGCATGCTCCGAACCTTGGAGCTTCCGTACTTGCATTTTCCAAATCCAAAATGATCCCCGAATGTTTCCCAAACTATTCAAAATTGGAGTTCTGCATTTGACATTCGGGTTCCTTTCGTTGCACAATGAGGAACCCCTCGCACAACTTACGGAAAGTTGTGCATCCCGCAGGCTCCGAACCTTGGTGCTTCCGAACTTGCATTTTTCGATGCCTAAATGATGCCCAAATGTTTTCCAAACTATTCAAAATTGGAGTTCTGTATTTGACATTCGGGTTCCTTCCGTTGCACAAAGAGGAACCCCTCGCACAACTTACGGAAAGTTGTGCATCCCGCATGCTCCGAACCATGGTGCTTCCGAACTTGCGTTTTTCGATGCCTAAATGATGCCCAAATGTTTCCCAGACTATTCAAAATTGGAGTTCTGCATTTGATATTCGGGTTCCTTTCGTTGCACAATGAGGAACCCCTCGCACAACTTACGGAAAGTTGTGCATCCCGCATGCTCCGAACCTTGGAGCTTCCGTACTTGCATTTTCCAAATCCTAAACGATCCCCAAATGTTTCCCAAACTATTCAAAATTGCATTTCGAACTTTGGAGCTACGAACTTTGGAGCTTCCGAACTTGCGTTTTCCAAAGCCTAAATGGTCCCCCAATGTTTCCCAAACTTTTCAAAATTGCAGTTTTACATTTGACATTCAGGTCCGTTTCGTTGCACCATGAAGAACCCCGCGCACAACTTACGCAATGTTGTGCATCCTCACATGCTCCGAACCTTGGAGCTTCCGTACTTGCATTTTCCAAATCCTAAATGATCCCCGAATGTTTTCCAAACTATTCAAAATTGGAGTTCTGCATTTGACATTCAGGTTCTTTTCGTTGCACAATGAGGAACCCCTCGCACAACTTACGAAAAGTTGTGCATCCCGCATGCTCCGAACCTTGGTGCTTCCAAACTTGCATTTTCCGAAGCCTAAATGATCCCCAAATGCTTGCCAAACAATTCAAAATTGGATGTCAGCATTTGACATTCGGGTCCCTTTCGTTGCACAATGAGGAACCCCGCGCACAACTTACGAAAAGTTGGGCATCCCGCATGCTCCGAACCTTGGAGCTTCCGTACTTGCATTTTCCAAATCCTAAATGATCCCCGAATGTTTCCCAAACTATTCAAAATTGGAGTTCTGCATTCAACATTCCGGTTCCCCACGCAGAAGTTACGAAAAGTTGTGCATCCCGCATGCTCCGAACCTTGGTGCTTCCGAAATTGCCTAAATTATCCCCAACTGTTTCCCAAACTATTCAAAATTAGAGTTCTGCATTTGACATTCGGGTTCCCTTCGTTGTACAATGAGGAACCCCTCGCCCAACTTACGGAAAGTTGTGCATCCCGCATGCTCCGAACCTTGGAGCTTCCGTACTTGCATTTTCCAAATCCTAAATAATCCCCGAATGTTTCCCAAACTATTCAGAATTGGAGTTCTGCATTTGACATTCAGGTTCCCTTCGTTGCACAATGAGGAACCCCTCGCACAACTTACGGAAAGTTGTGCATCCCGCATGCTCCGAACCTTTGTGCTTTCGAACTTGCATTTTTCGATGCCTAAATGATGCCCAAATGTTTTCCAAACTATTCAAAATTGGAGTTCTGTATTTGACATTCGGGTTCCTTCCGTTGCACAATGAGGAACCCCCCGCACAACTTACGAAAAGTTGTGCATCCCGCATGCTCCGAACCTTGGTGCTTCCGAACTTGCATTTTTCAATGCCTAAATGATGCCCAAATGTTTCCCAAACTATTCAAAATTGGAGTTCTGCATTTGACATTCCGGTTCCTTTCGTTGCGCAATGAGGAACCCCTCACACAACTTACGGAAAGTTGTGCATCGCGCAAGCTCCGAACCTTGGAGCTTCCGTACTTGCATTTTCCAAATCCGAAATGATCCCTGAATGTTTCCCAAACTATTCAAAATTGGAGTTCTGCATTTGACATTCGGGTTCCATTCGTTGCACAATGAGGAACCCCTCGCACAACTTACGGAAAGTTGTGCATCCCGCATGCTCCGAACCTTGGTGCTTCCGAACTTGCATTTTTCGATGCCTAAATGATGCCCAAATGTTTTCCAAACTATTCAAAATTGGAGTTCTGTATTTGACATTCGGGTTCCTTCCGTTGCACAATGAGGAACCCCTCGCACAACTTACGGAAAGTTGTGCATCCCGCATGCTCCGAACCTTGGTGCTTCTGAACTTGCGTTTTCCGATGCCTAAATGATGCCCAAATGTTTCCCAAACTATTCCAAATTGGAGTTCTGCATTTGACATTCGGGTTCCTTTCGTTGCACAATGAGGAACCCCTCGCATAACTTACGGAAAGTTGTGCGTCCCGCATGCTCCGAACCTTGGAGCTTCCGTACTTGCATTTTCCAAATCCTAAATGATCCCCGAATGTTTCCCAAACTATTCAAAATTGGAGTTCTGCATTTGACATTGGGGTTCCTTTCGTTGCACAATGAGGAACCCCACGCACAACTTACGGAAAGTTGTGCCTCCCGCATGCTCCCAACCTTGGTGCTTCCGAACTTACATTTTCCGATGCCTAAATGATGCCCAAATGTTTCCCAAACTATTCAAAATTGGAGTTCTGTATTTGACATTCGGGTTCCTTTCGTTGCACACTGAGGAACCCCTCACGCAACTTACGGAAAGTTGTGCATCCCGCATGCTCCGAACCTGGGAGCTTCCGTACTTGCATTTTCCAAATCCTAAACGATCCCTAAATGTTTCCCAAACTATTCAAAATTGTGTTTCGAACATTGGAGCTACGAACTTTGGAGCTTCCGAACTTGCGTTTTCCGAAGCCTAAATGATCCCCCAATGTTTCCCAAACTATTCAAAATTGCAGTTGTACATTTGACATTTAGGTCCGTTTCGTTGCACCATGAGGAACCCCGTGCACAACATACGCAATGTTGTGCATCCCGCATGCTCCGAACCTTGGTGCATCCGAAGCCTAAATGATCCCCAAATGCTTGCCAAAAAATTCAAAATTGGAGGCATTTGACATTCGGGTCCCTTTCGTTGCACAATGAGGAACCCCGCGCACAACTTACGAAAAGTTGGGCATCCCGCATGCTCCGAACCTTGGAGCTTCCGTAAATGCATTTTCCAAATGCTAAATGATCCCTGAATGTTTCCCAAACTATTCAAAATTAGAGTTCTGCATTTGACATTCGGGTTCCCCACGCACAACTTACGGAAAGTTGTGCATCCCGCATGCTCCGAACCTTGGTGCATCCGAACTTGCATTTTCCGATGCCTAAACGATCCCCAAATGCTTGCCAAACAATTCAAAATTGGAGGTCTGCATTTGACATTCGGTCCCTTTCGTTGCATAATGAGGAACCCCTCGCCCAACTTACGGAAAGTTGTGCATCCCGCATGCTCCCAACCTTGGAGCTTCCGTACTTGCATTTTCCAAATCCTAAATGATCCCCGAATGTTTCACAAACTATTCAAAATTGGAGTTCTGCATTTGACATTCGGGTTCCTTTCCTCGCACAATGAGGAACCCCTCGCACAACCTACAGAAAGTTGTGCATGCCGCATGCTCCGCGCCTTGGTGCTTCCGAACTTGCATTTTCCGATGCCTAAATGATGCTCAAATGTTTCCCAAACTATTCAAAATTGGAGTTCTGCATTTGACATTCGGATTCCTTTTGTTGCACAATGAGGAACCCCTCGCACAACTTTCGGAAAGTTGAGCTTCCGGCATGCTCCGAACCATGGAGCTTCCGTACGTGCATTTTCCAAATCCTAAATGATCCCCGAATGTTTCCCAAACTATTCAAAATTGGAGTTCTGCATTTGACATTCGGGTTCCTTTCGTTGCACAAGGAGGAACCCCTCGCACAACTTACGGAAAGTTGTGCATCCCGCATGCTCCGAACCTTGGTGCTTCCGAACTTGCATTTTCCGATGCCTAAATGATCCCCGTATGTTTCCCAAACTATTCAAAATTGGAGTTCTACATTTGACATTCGGGTCCCTTCCGTTGCACAATGAGGAACCCCGCGCACAACTTACGGAAAGTTGTGCATCCCGCATGCTCCGAACCTTGGTGCTTCCAAACTTGTATTTTCCGAAGCCTAAATGATCCCCCAATGTTTCCCATAGTATTCAAAATTAGAGTTCTACAAATGAGATTCGGGTCCTTTTCATGGCACAAATGTTCCCCTAAATGATCCCCAAATGTTTCCCAAACTATTCAAATTGGAGTTCTACATTTGAGATTCGGGTCCTTTTCATGGCACAATGAGGAACCCTGCGCACAACTTACGGAAAGTTGTGCATCCCGCATGCTCCGAACCTTGGTGCTTCCTAACTTGCAATTTTCGATGCCTAAATGATCCCCCAATGATTCCTAAACTATTCAAAATTGGAATTCTGCATTTGACATTCGGGTCACTTTCGTTGCACAATGTGGAACCCCGCGCATAACTTACGGAAAGTTGTGCATCCCGCATGCTCCGAACCTTGGTGCATCCGAACTTGCATTTTCCGATGCCTAAACGATCCCCAAATGCTTGCCAAACAATTCAAAATTGGAGGTCTGCATTTGACATTCGGTCCCTTTCGTTGCATAATGAGGAACCCCTCGCCCAACTTACGGAAAGTTGTGCATCCCGCATGCTCCCAACCTTGGAGCTTCCGTACTTGCATTTTCCAAATCCTAAATGATCCCCGAATGTTTCACAAACTATTCAAAATTGGAGTTCTGCATTTGACATTCGGGTTCCTTTCCTCGCACAATGAGGAACCCCTCGCACAACCTACAGAAAGTTGTGCATGCCGCATGCTCCGCGCCTTGGTGCTTCCAAACTTGCATTTTCCGATGCCTAAATGATGCTCAAATGTTTCCCAAACTATTTCAAAATTGGAGTTCTGCATTTGACATTCGGGTTCCTTTTGTTGCACAATGAGGAACCCCTCGCACAACTTTCGGAAAGTTGAGCTTCCGGCATGCTCCGAACCATGGAGCTTCCGTACGTGCATTTTCCAAATCCTAAATGATCCCCGAATGTTTCCCAAACTATTCAAAATTGGAGTTCTGCATTTGACATTCGGGTTCCTTTCGTTGCACAAGGAGGAACCCCTCGCACAACTTACGGAAAGTTGTGCATCCCGCATGCTCCGAACCTTGGTGCTTCCGAACTTGCATTTTCCGATGCCTAAATGATCCCCGTATGTTTCCCAAACTATTCAAAATTGGAGTTCTACATTTGACATTCGGGTCCCTTCCGTTGCACAATGAGGAACCCCGCGCACAACTTACGGAAAGTTGTGCATCCCGCATGCTCCGAACCTTGGTGCTTCCAAACTTGTATTTTCCGAAGCCTAAATGATCCCCCAATGTTTCCCATAGTATTCAAAATTAGAGTTCTACAAATGAGATTCGGGTCCTTTTCATGGCACAAATGTTCCCCTAAATGATCCCCAAATGTTTCCCAAACTATTCAAATTGGAGTTCTACATTTGAGATTCGGGTCCTTTTCATGGCACAATGAGGAACCCTGCGCACAACTTACGGAAAGTTGTGCATCCCGCATGCTCCGAACCTTGGTGCTTCCTAACTTGCAATTTTCGATGCCTAAATGATCCCCCAATGATTCCTAAACTATTCAAAATTGGAATTCTGCATTTGACATTCGGGTCACTTTCGTTGCACAATGTGGAACCCCGCGCATAACTTACGGAAAGTTTTGCATCCCGCATGCTCCGAACCTTGGTGCTTCTCAACCTGCATTTTCCGACGCCTAAATGATCCCTAAATGTTTCCGAAGCTATTCAAAATTGGAGTTCCGCATTTGACATTCGGGTCACTTTCGTTGCACAATGCGGAACCCCGCGCACAACTTACGGAAAGTTTTGCATCCCGCATGCTCCGAACCTTGGTGCTTCAAAACTTGCATTTTCCGACGCCTAAATGATTCCTAAATGTTTCCGAAGCTATTCAAAATTGGAGTTCTGCATTTGACATTCGGGTCCCTTTCGTTGCACATCCCGCATGCTCCGAACCTTGGTGCTTCTGAACTTGCAATTTCTGAAACCTAAATGATCCCCAAATGTTTCCCAAGCTATTCAAATTGGAGTTCCACATTTGACATTTGGGTCCCTTTCGTTGCACAATGAGGAACCCCACGTACAACTTACGGAAAGTTGTGCATCCCGCATGCTCCGAACCTCGGCGCTTCCGAACTTGCATTTTCCGAAGCCTAAATGATCCCCAAATGTTTTCCGCACTATTCAAAATTGGAGTTCTACATTTGACATTCGGGTTGCACAATGTGGAACCCCATGCACAACTTACGGACAGTTGCGCATCCCGCATGCTCCGAACATTGGTGTTTCCGAACCAGCATTTTTCGAAGCCTAGATGATATCCAAATGTTTCCCAAACTATTCAAAATTAGAGTTCTACATTTGAGATTCGGGTCCTTTTCCTGGCACAATGAGGAACCCTGCGCTCAACTTACGGAAATTTGTGCATCCCGCATGCTCCGAACCTTGGTGCTTCCTAACTTGCAATTTTCGAAGCCTAAATGATCCCCCAATGATTCCCAAACTATTCAAAATTGGAGTTCTGCATTTGACATTGGGTCACTTTCGTTGCACAATGCGGAACCCCACGCACAACTTACGGAAAGTTTTGCATCCCGCATGCTCCGAACCATGGTGCTTCCAAACTTGCATTTTCCGACGCCTAAATGATCCCCAAATGTTTCCGAAGCTATTCAAAATTGGAGTTCTGCATTTGACATTCGGGTCCCTTTCGTTGCACATTGTGGAACCCCGTGCACAACTTACGTAAAGTTGTGCCTCCCGCATGCTCCGAACCTTGGTGCTTTCGAACTTGCATTTTTCGAAGCCAAAATGATACCAAAATGTTTCCCAAACAATTCAAAATTGGTGTTCTACATTTGACATTCGGGACCCTTTCGTTGCACAATGAGGAACCCCGCGCACAACTTACGGAAAGTTGTGCATACCGCATGCTCCGTACCTTGGAGCTTCCGTACTTGCATTTTCCAAATCCTAAATGATCCCCGAATGTTTCCCAAACTATTCAAAATTGGAGTTCTGCAATTGACATTCGGGTTCCTTTCGTTGCACAATGAGGAACCCCTCGCATAACATAGGGAAAGTTGTGCATCCCGCAAGCTCCGAATCTTGGTGCTTCCGAACTTGAATTTTCCGATGCCTAAATGATCCCCGTATGTTTCCCAAACTATTCAAAATTGGAGTTCTACATTTGACATTCAGGTCCCTTTCTTTGCACAATGAGGAACCCCGCGCACAACTTACGGAAAGTTATGCATCCCGCATGCTCCGAACCTTGGTGCTTCCGAACTTGCAATTTCCGAAGCCTAAATGATCCCCAAATGTTTCCTAAACTATTCAAAATAGGAGTTACACTTTTCCCATGTGGGGCCCTTTCGTTACACAATGAGGAACCCCGCGCACAACCTACGGAAAGTTGTGCCTCCCGCATGCTCCGAACCTTGGTGCTTCCGTACTTGCATTTTCCGAAGCCTAAATGATCCCCAAATGTTTCCGAAACTATTCAAAATTGGAGTTCTTCATTTGACATTCGGGCCCCTTTCGTTGCACAATGTGGAACCCCACGAACAACTTACGGAAAGTTGTGCATCCCGCATGCTCCGAACCTTGGTGCTTCCGAACTTGCAATTTCCAAAGCCTAAATGATCCCCAAATGTTTCCCAAACTATTCAAATTGGAGTTCTACATTTGAGATTCGGGTCCTTTTCATGGCACAATGAGGAACCCTGCGCACAACTTACGGAAAGTTGTGCATCCCGCATGCTCCGAACCTTGGTGCTTCCTAGCTTGCAATTTTCGATGCCTAAATGATCCCCCAATGATTCCTAAACTATTCAAAATTGGAATTCTGCATTTGACATTCGGGTCACTTTCGTTGCACAATGTGGAACCCCGCGCATAACTTACGGAAAGTTTTGCATCCCGCATGCTCCGAACCTTGGTGCTTCCAAACCTGCATTTTCCGACGCCTAAATGATCCCTAAATGTTTCCGAAGCTATTCAAAATTGGAGTTCCGCATTTGACATTCGGGTCACTTTCGTTGCACAATGCGGAACCCCGCGCACAACTTACGGAAAGTTTTGCATCCCGCATGCTCCGAACCTTGGTGCTTCAAAACTTGCATTTTCCGACGCCTAAATGATTCCTAAATGTTTCCGAAGCTATTCAAAATTGGAGTTCTGCATTTGACATTCGGGTCCCTTTCGTTGCACATCCCGCATGCTCCGAACCTTGGTGCTTCTGAACTTGCAATTTCTGAAACCTAAATGATCCCCAAATGTTTCCCAAGCTATTCAAATTGGAGTTCTACATTTGACATTTGGGTCCCTTTCGTTGCACAATGAGGAACCCCACGTACAACTTACGGAAAGTTGTGCATCCCGCATGCTCCGAACCTCGGCGCTTCCGAACTTGCATTTTCCGAAGCCTAAATGATCCCCAAATGTTTTCCGCACTATTCAAAATTGGAGTTCTACATTTGACATTCGGGTTGCACAATGTGGAACCCCATGCACAACTTACGGACAGTTGCGCATCCCGCATGCTCCGAACATTGGTGCTTCCGAACCAGCATTTTTCGAAGCCTGGATGATATCCAAATGTTTCCCAAACTATTCAAAATTAGAGTTCTACATTTGAGATTCGGGTCCTTTTCCTGGCACAATGAGGAACCCTGCGCTCAACTTACGGAAATTTGTGCATCCCGCATGCTCCGAACCTTGGTGCTTCCTAACTTGCAATTTCCGAAGCCTAAATGATCCCCCAATGATTCCCAAACTATTCAAAATTGGAGTTCTGCATTTGACATTGGGTCACTTTCGTTGCACAATGCGGAACCCCACGCACAACTTACGGAAAGTTTTGCATCCCGCATGCTCCGAACCATGGTGCTTCCAAACTTGCATTTTCCGACGCCTAAATGATCCCCAAATGTTTCCGAAGCTATTCAAAATTGGAGTTCTGCATTTGACATTCGGGTCCCTTTCGTTGCACATTGTGGAACCCCGTGCACAACTTACGTAAAGTTGTGCCTCCCGCATGCTCCGAACCTTGGTGCTTCCGAACTTGCATTTTTCGAAGCCAAAATGATACCAAAATGTTTCCCAAACAATTCAAAATTGGTGTTCTACATTTGACATTCGGGACCCTTTCGTTGCACAATGAGGAACCCCGCGCACAACTTACGGAAAGTTGTGCATACCGCATGCTCCGTACCTTGGAGCTTCCGTACTTGCATTTTCCAAATCCTAAATGATCCCCGAATGTTTCCCAAACTATTCAAAATTGGAGTTCTGCAATTGACATTCGGGTTCCTTTCGTTGCACAATGAGGAACCCCTCGCATAACATAGGGAAAGTTGTGCATCCCGCAAGCTCCGAATCTTGGTGCTTCCGAACTTGAATTTTCCGATGCCTAAATGATCCCCGTATGTTTCCCAAACTATTCAAAATTGGAGTTCTACATTTGACATTCAGGTCCCTTTCTTTGCACAATGAGGAACCCCGCGCACAACTTACGGAAAGTTATGCATCCCGCATGCTCCGAACCTTGGTGCTTCCGAACTTGCAATTTCCGAAGCCTAAATGATCCCCAAATGTTTCCTAAACTATTCAAAATAGGAGTTACACTTTTCCCATGTGGGGCCCTTTCGTTACACAATGAGGAACCCCGCGCACAACCTACGGAAAGTTGTGCCTCCCGCATGCTCCGAACCTTGGTGCTTCCGTACTTGCATTTTCCGAAGCCTAAATGATCCCCAAATGTTTCCGAAACTATTCAAAATTGGAGTTCTTCATTTGACATTCGGGCCCCTTTCGTTGCACAATGTGGAACCCCACGAACAACTTACGGAAAGTTGTGCATCCCGCATGCTCCGAACCTTGGTGCTTCCGAACTTGCAATTTCCAAAGCCTAAATGATCCCCAAATGTTTCCCAAACTATTCAAATTGGAGTTCTACATTTGAGATTCGGGTCCTTTTCATGGCACAATGAGGAACCCTGCGCACAACTTACGGAAAGTTGTGCATCCCGCATGCTCCGAACCTTGGTGCTTCCTAGCTTGCAATTTTCGATGCCTAAATGATCCCCCAATGATTCCTAAACTATTCAAAATTGGAATTCTGCATTTGACATTCGGGTCACTTTCGTTGCACAATGTGGAACCCCGCGCATAACTTACGGAAAGTTTTGCATCCCGCATGCTCCGAACCTTGGTGCTTCCAAACCTGCATTTTCCGACGCCTAAATGATCCCTAAATGTTTCCGAAGCTATTCAAAATTGGAGTTCCGCATTTGACATTCGGGTCACTTTCGTTGCACAATGCGGAACCCCGCGCACAACTTACGGAAAGTTTTGCATCCCGCATGCTCCGAACCTTGGTGCTTCAAAACTTGCATTTTCCGACGCCTAAATGATTCCTAAATGTTTCCGAAGCTATTCAAAATTGGAGTTCTGCATTTGACATTCGGGTCCCTTTCGTTGCACATCCCGCATGCTCCGAACCTTGGTGCTTCTGAACTTGCAATTTCTGAAACCTAAATGATCCCCAAATGTTTCCCAAGCTATTCAAATTGGAGTTCTACATTTGACATTTGGGTCCCTTTCGTTGCACAATGAGGAACCCCACGTACAACTTACGGAAAGTTGTGCATCCCGCATGCTCCGAACCTCGGCGCTTCCGAACTTGCATTTTCCGAAGCCTAAATGATCCCCAAATGTTTTCCGCACTATTCAAAATTGGAGTTCTACATTTGACATTCGGGTTGCACAATGTGGAACCCCATGCACAACTTACGGACAGTTGCGCATCCCGCATGCTCCGAACATTGGTGCTTCCGAACCAGCATTTTTCGAAGCCTGGATGATATCCAAATGTTTCCCAAACTATTCAAAATTAGAGTTCTACATTTGAGATTCGGGTCCTTTTCCTGGCACAATGAGGAACCCTGCGCTCAACTTACGGAAATTTGTGCATCCCGCATGCTCCGAACCTTGGTGCTTCCTAACTTGCAATTTCCGAAGCCTAAATGATCCCCCAATGATTCCCAAACTATTCAAAATTGGAGTTCTGCATTTGACATTGGGTCACTTTCGTTGCACAATGCGGAACCCCACGCACAACTTACGGAAAGTTTTGCATCCCGCATGCTCCGAACCATGGTGCTTCCAAACTTGCATTTTCCGACGCCTAAATGATCCCCAAATGTTTCCGAAGCTATTCAAAATTGGAGTTCTGCATTTGACATTCGGGTCCCTTTCGTTGCACATTGTGGAACCCCGTGCACAACTTACGTAAAGTTGTGCCTCCCGCATGCTCCGAACCTTGGTGCTTCCGAACTTGCATTTTTCGAAGCCAAAATGATACCAAAATGTTTCCCAAACAATTCAAAATTGGTGTTCTACATTTGACATTCGGGACCCTTTCGTTGCACAATGAGGAACCCCGCGCACAACTTACGGAAAGTGGTGCATACCGCATGCTCCGTACCTTGGAGCTTCCGTACTTGCATTTTCCAAATCCTAAATGATCCCCGAATGTTTCCCAAACTATTCAAAATTGGAGTTCTGCAATTGACATTCGGGTTCCTTTCGTTGCACAATGAGGAACCCCTCGCATAACATAGGGAAAGTTGTGCATCCCGCAAGCTCCGAATCTTGGTGCTTCCGAACTTGAATTTTCCGATGCCTAAATGATCCCCGTATGTTTCCCAAACTATTCAAAATTGGAGTTCTACATTTGACATTCAGGTCCCTTTCTTTGCACAATGAGGAACCCCGCGCACAACTTACGGAAAGTTATGCATCCCGCATGCTCCGAACCTTGGTGCTTCCGAACTTGCAATTTCCGAAGCCTAAATGATCCCCAAATGTTTCCTAAACTATTCAAAATAGGAGTTACACTTTTCCCATGTGGGGCCCTTTCGTTACACAATGAGGAACCCCGCGCACAACCTACGGAAAGTTGTGCCTCCCGCATGCTCCGAACCTTGGTGCTTCCGTACTTGCATTTTCCGAAGCCTAAATGATCCCCAAATGTTTCCGAAACTATTCAAAATTGGAGTTCTTCATTTGACATTCGGGCCCCTTTCGTTGCACAATGTGGAACCCCACGAACAACTTACGGAAAGTTGTGCATCCCGCATGCTCCGAACCTTGGTGCTTCCGAACTTGCAATTTCCAAAGCCTAAATGATCCCCAAATGTTTCCCAAACTATTCAAATTGGAGTTCTACATTTGAGATTCGGGTCCTTTTCATGGCACAATGAGGAACCCTGCGCACAACTTACGGAAAGTTGTGCATCCCGCATGCTCCGAACCTTGGTGCTTCCTAGCTTGCAATTTTCGATGCCTAAATGATCCCCCAATGATTCCTAAACTATTCAAAATTGGAATTCTGCATTTGACATTCGGGTCACTTTCGTTGCACAATGTGGAACCCCGCGCATAACTTACGGAAAGTTTTGCATCCCGCATGCTCCGAACCTTGGTGCTTCCAAACCTGCATTTTCCGACGCCTAAATGATCCCTAAATGTTTCCGAAGCTATTCAAAATTGGAGTTCCGCATTTGACATTCGGGTCACTTTCGTTGCACAATGCGGAACCCCGCGCACAACTTACGGAAAGTTTTGCATCCCGCATGCTCCGAACCTTGGTGCTTCAAAACTTGCATTTTCCGACGCCTAAATGATTCCTAAATGTTTCCGAAGCTATTCAAAATTGGAGTTCTGCATTTGACATTCGGGTCCCTTTCGTTGCACATCCCGCATGCTCCGAACCTTGGTGCTTCTGAACTTGCAATTTCTGAAACCTAAATGATCCCCAAATGTTTCCCAAGCTATTCAAATTGGAGTTCTACATTTGACATTTGGGTCCCTTTCGTTGCACAATGAGGAACCCCACGTACAACTTACGGAAAGTTGTGCATCCCGCATGCTCCGAACCTCGGCGCTTCCGAACTTGCATTTTCCGAAGCCTAAATGATCCCCAAATGTTTTCCGCACTATTCAAAATTGGAGTTCTACATTTGACATTCGGGTTGCACAATGTGGAACCCCATGCACAACTTACGGACAGTTGCGCATCCCGCATGCTCCGAACATTGGTGCTTCCGAACCAGCATTTTTCGAAGCCTAGATGATATCCAAATGTTTCCCAAACTATTCAAAATTAGAGTTCTACATTTGAGATTCGGGTCCTTTTCCTGGCACAATGAGGAACCCTGCGCTCAACTTACGGAAATTTGTGCATCCCGCATGCTCCGAACCTTGGTGCTTCCTAACTTGCAATTTCCGAAGCCTAAATGATCCCCCAATGATTCCCAAACTATTCAAAATTGTTCTGCATTTGACATTGGGTCACTTTCGTTGCACAATGCGGAACCCCACGCACAACTTACGGAAAGTTTTGCATCCCGCATGCTCCGAACCATGGTGCTTCCAAACTTGCATTTTCCGACGCCTAAATGATCCCCAAATGTTTCCGAAGCTATTCAAAATTGGAGTTCTGCATTTGACATTCGGGTCCCTTTCGTTGCACATTGTGGAACCCCGTGCACAACTTACGTAAAGTTGTGCCTCCCGCATGCTCCGAACCTTGGTGCTTCCGAACTTGCATTTTTCGAAGCCAAAATGATACCAAAATGTTTCCCAAACAATTCAAAATTGGAGTTCTACATTTGACATTCGGGTCCCTTTCGTTGCATAATGATGAATCCCGAGCACAACTTACGGAAAGTTGTGCATCCCGCGAGCTTCGTAGCTTGGAGCTTCAGTACTTGCATTTTTCAAATCCTAAATGATCCCCAAATGTTTCCAAAACTATTCAAAATTAGAGTACGACCTTCGACATTCGGGTCCCTTTCGTTACACAATGAGGAATCCCGCGCACAACTTACGGAAAGTTGTGCATCCCGCATGCTCCGAACCTTGGTGCTTCCGAACTTGCATTTTCCGAAGCCGAAATGATCCCCAAATGTTTCCCAATCAATTCAAAATTGGAGTTCTACATTTGACATTCGGGTCCCTTTCGTTGCACAATGAGGAACCCCGCGCACAACTTACGGAAAGTTGTGCCTCCCGCATGCTCCGAACCTTGGTTCTATATCGTAGAGAGTAAGGCACAACATAGACGAGAAGGTTCTGTGTCGAAGAAGGTAAGGCACAACACAGACCAGAGGGTTCTGTGTCGAAGAAGGTAGGCACAACACAGACCAGAGGGTTCTGTGTCGAAGAAGGTAGGCACAACACAGACCAGACGGTTCTGTGTCGAAGAAGGTAGGCACAACACATACCAGAAGGTTCTGTGTAGAAGAAGGTAGGCACAATACTGACCAGATGGTTCTGTGTCAGACGTGTTAACCTTCTATAGCACAGATCAAGAGATTCTGTACTGTAAACGTCAACCTTCTATAGAACAGATCCAAAGATTCTGTATCACAGAAGGTATAGCGCAGACCGTAAGGTTCTGTACCAAGAATGTGTCAATCTTTAACAAACCAAAATGGTTCGTATTAGAAATGACTTGAGTTATGTACAGACCGTAAGGTTCTGCACTAAAGTAGATTCAGACCTTAAGGTTCTGCTCTACAGGAGGTTGTACAGATCCGAAGATTCTGCACTACAGGAGGTTGCACGCGTTAACGTGACTAACAAGGTAGCAAATGCGCAATCCCTCAAGGATAACGACTTCGTGGCGTACCCCACGCGAGCACGTAGCGAACCCTACGCAAGCGAACAGCGACCTCTGTTCAAGGATGGATTTTCCCTCCGGCGGCTCCACACGACCTGCACGATCTCCTCGAGATAGCGACTATGTGGCGTACCCCACACAAGCACGTAGCATACCCTACGCAAGCACGCAGCAGACCCTGCGCAAGCACGCGGCAAACCCCACGCAAGCAGGCGGCAGCCTCCGTCCTAGGTTCCTGCACACAGAGCACTACACAACAGAAGCTGGTTAGTCCCTCACCTTCTGTGCTCCCGAGGTTCAGCCCTTCTCTCCGGCCCGCTGCACGTTGCCCACGTACACACGCTTCCAACAACGTCTCCTGCAGCTTCCAGCCGAGTCCCTCGAGCCCCCGAGTCACTCTCCCAGAAGGCTTCACCAACGATGCAGCCGTCCGTCGCTAGTGCTCCTCGTGTGACTAACTTAAACGAATGAAAGAACTAAAGCTCAAGCACACGCTCTCTCTGGACAGAATAAGAGAAGAGAAAAATGAATTGTTTGATGGTTACAATGGGAGGGAGAGCATGGCTATTTATATACACGGTTCAAAGAGTAAAATACAAAAGGGAAAATATAAAAACGTAATCTGCAAAATAAGAAATTAAAAGTTAGTTTACATAATAAACAGAATGATATACGCGTGCAAGCATTCAGAAAATAAATCAGAATAAGATTATGATATATTTTCCATGAATAGTGTACCACCGAAGGTATCGCAGAAGGTTCTGCTTGATAACCTTCTACAGATGGAAACAATCGTTGATTTGTTTCCAAATGACTTGAAGTCAATTCCATCCTGATAAAAACACACGTGAGAGTGTATCTGGACAGGTGGGGGTGATAGGTATCCAAATAACGGTCATATAGAGGTCGTAAGAGCTTACAGAAGTCTGTAGACCAACTAGTAGAACCTTTCCATAAATAGAGATCTTATTTCCTTCTATAAGAAATATTATCTCCAATATCATTATTTGGAAATCAAATCAAGGTAATATGATTAGACGAATATCTTAATCAGATAATGTACATTTCGTAATTAAATAATTAATAACTAATCATTTATTTACAAGAAAATTCTTACATAAAGCCCTTAACATAAGAAGCTTCTGTAGAATATAATGTTCGACATTCTGTAGTACAGAGGGTCCGGTTCATCATCAAAACCGTCCCAACAATCTTCCCCTTTTTGATGATGACAAAACATTCATCGTTGAGGGAAATGTTTTTGCAAGAACTCCCCCTTAATAGATGAGAGTAAGAGTCTCGCGTTTGTACAGAACCATAAGGTTTCTGTGAAGCAGAGCATAGAAGCTTCTGTTATAAAGAAGGTTACAGAGCACGAAGGCTTCTGTGATTCATACAGAGCGTGGAGCTTCTGTATTTAGCCCGACAAAAATTATGGTATTTCATTTCTGCACTCCCAGCAATAGTGACTTTAAAAAGATCACGAATCGCATTCCCTGTAGAAGGTTGCGATTATGAGCTGTATCAGTCTCATAAGCTTCTACACCGTAGTATAGCCTTCTACGACCCATTGAGTTATAGAAAATCAAGGATTTTTCTATAACCAATACAGAGCTAGGTACTCCCCCTCAACACAATTTTCTCCCCCTTTTTGTCACATCAAAAAGAAGATGAATGTAGGTTGAAAAAGAAGAGTAAGTTTCTTGCAGAAGGTATGACATAGTGTTCATAACCAACGTGCAGAGGGTAATTTTGTTGGCCCAAAGATTACACTAAGAGGGGGGGTGAATTAGTGTTAAGTCCAATTAAGGAATTCTTAAACGCTTTTTCACAACCCTCACAGCGGAAGTAACTTACTGTAATTTACAGAGCCTTCAAGCTTCTGTAATTACGGAACGTGTGAAATTGACTTCGAAATGAGTCATAGAACACAAAGGATTTTATAGTGGTTCGGTGAAATCACCTACGTCCACTTTCGGTCACTTTTCACTAATAACTCGTATAGAGATTACAGTGTAGAAGGTAAAACCTTCTGTGGTGTAAGAAAACAATTTCTTTGACCACGGGACGGTAAGACTAGCTTTACCAATGCAAAAAACACTCTTGCTGTGTTTAGGATGTGTCAAGGTCGAATCACAAGGAAATCAACCAGACTTGAGCAAGCACAGAACGTTGGCTGGAAGCTTCAGCCTTCTGTGACTCTGTAGCGGGCTATTCCTTCTGTGGATCAGCGAACAGATCCGATGACGCTTTTTCCAAGTGTTTGGACGCCTCTGATATGCTTCTCTTTTTGTGTTTTTGGTTTAATCTGCAAAACAAATAAAGATAGACCGTCTACAGTAGGTTGCAGTCCCTCACCACTTACGCCTGCTGCAAAAACCTTCTCTTGGACCTACTGTACGCCCACCCGGCGTTACGGACAGCATTCCTGGCCAAGTCCATCGGATTCACAGCCAATGACGCCTACAGAATGGCTTCACCAAAGCACACCTGCTGCAAATGCACAGATAACAAAATAACCAACTACAGACGGTTGAAAGTCCCTCACCACTGAACCCCTGCTACGGACTCCTTCTCTCCGACCAACTTTGTACGCCTACTCGCCACCAACGAATCCTTCCCCAGGCCCTGATGCACGCAGTCCGACGTCACGGACAAAGTTCCGGTCGAGTCCCTCAGATCCGTACGCAACGAAGTCACCGGAGCGGCTTCACCCACGCTCAACCCGCTGTAGTTACCTCCTGCGAGAACTCTCGCCTGGAGTCTCCGTTCCTGCACACTCACGCACACGTTAGACACCCACTAACGCTGCCAAATGCCAAGACTTACCTCTGATCAAAATCTCGTTTTTTTTTTAAAAATCTTTTTAGGTTTTTCTTTTATATAGAGGTTCCGTCCTCCTGTAAAGAAGGAAACTTATTTTGCCAAATACGTAAAATGACCAGATTCATCCCAAACGTGTAAAAATCATATAGGGACAATATTCGATTGATTTTAGATCAATCGAATCATCCAATCACGAGATCTCATCTTACGGAAGGTTAGAGCCTAAATCGGTCAGCATCCTTCTATAGTTGGAAAGAAAGAATATTTTATTTCCAACTTGAGGAATATGATGATGGGGTCGTGCAAATATCTGGCTGGAACCTCCAGATTTAATTTTGTCTTATTTTGACAATTAAATCCCCAGATAATGCATTACAGAAGGTTCGGCCAGTAACAGCAACTTGACCTTCTATATAAGGAAATAATCAACGATTTATTCCCAAAATTAATTGATTCGTTCCAGACAAGTAAAACATTGTATCTGGATGAAATATTAATCCAAATAATATTCTTAAGAATATTTTCTTTTTAAATTAATAATTTAATTAAGATAATCAATAATTAATTAACAAATAATTTATTATTGAAATATCTATTTATGGAAATATTCTCTAATAACGTCTCTTGATCTGAAATGATCCTTGGAGGGTGAAGAAAATATTTTCGTGATATTTTTCCTCTCTTACAAAGCGTATCTTCGTTACAGGAGGTTTCAGCTTCTGTAAAGTCATAGCAGGTCAAACCTGCTGTTTGACTCATCATCAAAATCTTGTCAACAAATTTTAATTCTTGCAGAGGGTAGAACAGAGAGTTCAAGAACCATCATGCAGAATGTGGTGCAGAAGGTGTGACAGAAAGTTCAATACCATACTGCTGAAAGAAAATGTGTCCACCAGGTGGCACTTATTACAATCTAGTAGACCACAGAATTCAAGTTTTGGTCTAGCTAGAAATGCAGAAAAGAGAGAACATAAAGAGAGTTCATTTTTCCTCTTCCTCCTCAGAAGGGACTGCATCAAGATTATCACGGATAATCTTGGCTTGGCGTTCCAGCTCGCGAGTCAGGTTCACTACCATTTCGCGTAGGACGCGCATATCTTCCTCATTGGCCACAGCCTTCTGCTGGAGGTCCTTGAGGAGAGTAGTTTGTTCCAGGAGGATGGTCATCTCAGCAGGGGACTTGGGCTGTCTCTGTGCTGAAGGAGCCTTAGCTGTAGAGGCAGAAGCAGAAGGTGCAGCAGCAGCCTTTCTGGACATTCTGGCAGACAGGGGCTTATCCTCATCATCCTCAGTGGTGTCCTGTGACTTCCATTTGAGAGTCCAGGAGGAGCCCTTCCTTACATAATGCATGCTAGCTATGATCTGGTGCCCAAAGGTACCAACCTTCCATTTCTCTTGGAAAGTAGATGCATCAGTAGAAACACGGGCAAGTTTAAGAAGGCCGGCAATTACCTAGCCATAAGGTAGAGCCTTTCCTATGGTATTGCAGCAACGTTTCATGTGCGAGAACACCAGCAAACCAAGGTTTAAAGGGATTCCCTTCATGATGTGAGCCATCAGTGACGCATCAATTGAGGTGATGGTGTCAATGCTCCCGGTCCTTGGTAAGAGGCAGAATAGCACAACTCGATGCAATACACGAGTCTTGAGTTCCAGCTTTGTGGACTCCAGGTATTTGTCCGACTCGACCCTTTCTCCCATGATGATGCTGTAAGATTCCTCCTTACCAAGATCTGACAGTGGGTCATATTCCTCACAGCCAAACAATTGGTTAACATCATGTGCAGAGAAGATAAGCGGAACCCCTTCAATCACTGTTTTGATGAACTTGACATGAGGTCCTTGTTCATGGAACGTAATGTTACCATAGAACTCTCTCAGGCGAGAAACGGCCACCTCTGTATATGTCTCACAGAAGTTTTTCAGACTAACTTTCTCAAGCAATGGAGCAATGTCAAGATCATTTGCCTTAAACCAATTAAAATCAATGCTTGAAGGCAGCGAACTGTCGACCAGCAGCATCACATTTGGGCAATTTGGTATCGACAAGCACAGTTTCTATCTCCGTTCTAGAGACTAGAGGTTTACCGGAAATATGAAGGTATCCAGCCCCTTAGTGAAGGTGTCCACAGATTTCTCAGGGGACTTGGTTTTCTTTGCAGCCGCTTTGACAAGAGAGGTGCTGACAGTCTCGGGCTCTTTCCGTTTCAGTCTAGTCCGTGAGGATACACCTCCTGACTTGATGGCATCATGAAGAAGCATTGTTCCAGAGGGTGCTGCAGGCTTCTGGATAGCCTTCTTAGACGCAGAGGCAACGCCCTTCTGCTTGAGATCAGGAGAGACCGAGATAATAGGAGCTATAGCTTCCTCATCTGGTTCCTCTGGTGCTTCATCGACAAGGGGCACTTCCACCTCCTCATCAGACGGAGCATTCTCTGGAGTAGCGACCTTTGATGCATCAGTGTCATCAGCCGAAGAAGAACCCTTGGCAGAGGGTTCAGAGACAGGGAGTTCCTTTGTCGCAGCGACCAGGGATCCCTCATGTGTTTTCTCTTCCACTTGGATTTGGGCTTTTTCAAGTCCCTTGTCCTTGGAGAGCGGTTGTATGTCATCATGGGTCTCGACAACAGCAGGAATGGTCTGGTCCTTCGCAGGAGAGATGGGTTTCTCTGGCGAGGAAGGGGATGGAGTCCTGCTCGCAGATGATGCAGGCTTCTCCGATCCAGAGGCGCGAGCCTTCTTTCTTCCGGCCTTAGCCTTTTTCCTCAAGGATTTTGCCTTGGGTGCCATGGATGATGAAGAACGAAGGTATGGGAGTTTTAGGGCAAAAACGAGAGAGAAGGAGAAAGGGGATGCGATGATCTGAGGGTGGTGTGAAGAAGGAGGTGACGGTTTTGGGTTTTTAAATTGGCTCACAAAGGTGGTTTATGGGAATAAAATATTTTCCCGCTTAAATGATCTCTTCGAGATGTCATATCAAGCTGACATGCATCAGAGACAAGAGGGAAGGAAATTTTATTTCCTTGATGTGATTTGAGTGAGGCAATTTGCTTTTCAAGACAAGTAAATCCTTCGTCACCTTCTGTTGAAGCTTCTTCATCATATAAGAGCCAAATATAATGGAGTGTTATATCCAAATATAAATTATTAGGATTTTTAATTTCCTAATAGGGACGATATAGATCAAAACAAATGTTTTATTTACTTCTGATTATATCTAAATATTTTATTGGATGATATTCGATATCTCCATAAGTAAATTTTCGATTAGTGGGAAATTACTAAAGTTAGATTTAAGGTATACATGTTGTTATACCTTCTATAAGATAGATGGTGGATTTTAACCTTCTATTGTGTATAAAGCTAAATATACGACCTTCTATTGTGAAGTGTACGACATTGTACCTTCTGTAGTATAGAAACAGAGGATTATTCCTTCTGTATGAAGTGTACAAGTATGTACCTTCTGTTTGATAGAGGATGAAATTCAACCTTCTATTATATAGAAAGTTTAATATTCTTCCTTCTATAGTGAGGTGTACGAACGTGTACCCTCTGTAGTGTAGAAACAGAGGTTTGCACCTTCTGTAACAAAGTGTACACTTATGTACCTTCTGTAGTAAGTTTCTGAAGTACTTATTTAACTTTTCGTTGTCTTATGAAAGACATTATATAGGATGGCATATTCCTAACTCGCTTCTGAAAAAGAAAAAATTTTCTTTATCCAGAGGTTTAGTAAAGATATCAGCCAATTGGTGTTCAGTGTTAATGTATTCTACATTAACAGAACCCTGTTGTACATTATCTCTCAGAAAGTGATGTCTGAGTTCGATATGCTTCGATCTCGAGTGATATACTGGATTCTTAGCTAGGCTAATAGCACTAGTATTATCACATTTGATCGGTATCTTTGTAAATGAGTGACCATAGTCCTCAACTTGTTGTTTCATCCACAGGAGTTGTGCACAGCAGCTTGGGCTGCTATATACTCAGCTTCTGCAGTGGAGAGGGCAACAGAAGTCTGCTTCTTGGAAAACCATGAAATCAACATGTTTCCCATGAGCTGACAAGTACCACTTGTACTCTTTCTGTCCATCTTACTTCCTGCGAAGTCTGCATCGGAGTATCCAGTGAGATCAAAGCTTGATTTCTTAGAATACCAGATGCCAAGGTTTACAGAACCCTGTAGATATCTAAAGATCCTCTTGACCACAGTCATGTGAGATTCTTTAGGTGCTGATTGAAATCTAGCACAGAGACATACACTAAACAGTATGTCAGGTCTAGAAGCTGTAAGGTACAGAAGATAACCTATCATGCTTCTGTAGAGCTTACTATCCACTTCTTTACCTTTTTCGTCTTTGTCCAATTGAGTATTAGTACCCATTGGTGTAGACAAAGGTTTCGTGCCTTCTAGGCCGAATTTCTTCAGAAGCTGCTTAGTGTACTTTTTTGGTGTAAGAATGTACCTTCTGCAGATTGCTGAATTTGTAAACCAAGGAAGAACGTAGGTTCTCCCATCATGCTCATCTCAAACTCACTTGTCATGAGCTTGGAGAATTCATCACAGAGCGCTTCATCAGTTGATCCAAAGATAATGTCATCGACATAGATCTGGACAACAATGAGATGATTGCTTCTGTGTTTGAGAAAGAGTGTAGTATCTACTCTTCCTCTATTGTAGCCCTTTTCAACAAGGAAGGTGCTAAGTCTCTCAAACCATGCTCTAGGGGCCTGTTTAAGACCATATAGAGCTCTGGAGAGTTTATAGACGTAGTTTCTGTGTTGCAGATCCTCGAAACCAGGAGGTTGACTTACATAGACCTCTTCCTTGATTTCTCCATTGAGGAATGCACTTTTTACATCCATTTGGTACAACTTAAAGTTGTTAAAGCATGCATAGGCTAATAACATTCGTATTGCCTCGAGTCGAGCTACTAGAGCAAATGTCTCATCAAAGTCGATACCCTCTTGTTGAGAGTACCCTTTTGCAACGAGTCGAGCCTTGTTCCTCACAACAATGCCAGACTCATTTAGTTTGTTCCTGAAAACCCATTTAGTTCCAATGATGGAACGGTTGTCAGGTTTAGGAACAAGTGACCACACTTTGCTCCTTTCGAATTGATCAAGCTCCTCTTCAATAGCAAGTATCCAATCTGGATCACTTAGAGCTTCATCGATATTCTCTGGCTCTTTCTGTGATAGAAACGCCGAGTGTTCATAGAAGGCGTTTACAGAACGTCTTGTCTATATGCCTCTGTTAAGATCTCCCATGACATAGGATGTCGTCTTCGATAAAGAGCAGGTGCTCCAATATCACTTTGTTGATTATTCTGAGAATGTTCTTCAGAATTGTCATTTGTTTGTTCAAGATCATTTTTAGATTCATGAACAGAAGGTTCACCCTTCTCATTCGTAGAGGGAGAGGTTCTACAGTATCTTCTGTAGGTTCTTGAGATATAACATCTCTTGTAATGATAGTAGGAAGGTCATTAATTTTTACATTAATAGACTCCTCTATAGTAGAAGTTCTTTTGTTTAGAACTCTGTAAGCTTTGCTAGACAAAGAGTATCCAAGAAAGATGCCCTCATCTGTCTTAGCTTTGAACTTTCCTAAATTGTCCTTAGAAGGTCTCAAGATAAAACAAGGACTTCCAAAGGAGTAGAAATAGGAGATGTTCGGTTTTCTCCCCCTATATAGTTGATAGGGAGTTTTCTCAAGTATGGGTCTAAATAGAACCCTGTTTGATATGTAGCAGGCTGTATCAACAGCTTCTGCCCAAAGGTTCTGTGGTGCAGAGCTCTCACACATCATGGTTCTAGCCATGTCTATTAGAGTTCTATTTTTCCGTTCTGCTACTCCATTCTGTTGAGGAGTATAAGGAGCAGAAAAATTGTGATCGATACCTTGTTCGTCACAGAAAGTAGCGAAGTTATGGTTTTCAAACTCAGTACCATGATCCGTTCTTATAGCTTTTACAGAAGATCCAGTTTCATTCTGTAATTTCTTAGCTAGCTTAATGAAAGTTTCAAAAGCATCGCTTTTGTGAGTTAGAATTTTAAGCCACGTGTATCTAGAGTAGTCATCAACTACAACTAGACAGTACCTTCTACCGCCGACACTCTGAACTCTAGTAGGTCCGAATAGATCCATATGTAGAAGTTCAAGAGGTTGAGAAGTAGAAACTTCATTCTTGGCTTTGAATGAAGATTTAGTTTGTTTTCCAAGTGAACATGCTTCACAGAAGCTGTCATGCTCAAAACGGATATTGGGTAATCCCTTAACCAAATCCTTTTTCACAAGCTTGGATAACAATTTGAAGTTGGAGTGTCCCAACCTTCTATGCCATAGTAGGCTTTCATCGTTGACTGTCAGAAGGCAACTTTCTGTTGTACAGAAGCTATTCTGAGTCAAGGTATAGATGACCTCTTACGGGTCCCAATGAAGCGAA
This sequence comes from Melastoma candidum, assembly GCA_023653495.1. Taxonomy (NCBI): domain Eukaryota; kingdom Viridiplantae; phylum Streptophyta; class Magnoliopsida; order Myrtales; family Melastomataceae; genus Melastoma; species Melastoma candidum. Next base: position 15,983,296 of record CM042891.1, read on the forward strand.
CTTCATTGTTCAGGATTCTGGAACACTTATCTTGATCAAAAGTTATTTTATAACCTTTGTCACAAAGCTGGCTAATGCTCAGCAAATTATGTTTGAGTTCTGTAGCCAACAGAACCTCATCGATGACCATGGAGTCAGAACTTCCAATGGTACCTTTGCCGATGACAGAGCCTTTGCTATTGTCATCGAATTTAACCGACCCTCCACATTGTAGAGTCAGTTGGGAAAATTTGGATGGGTCTTCGGTCATGTGCCGGGAGCATCCACTATCCAGATACCATTCGCTTTCAACAGTTTCTGTTTGAAAGCAGGTATGAAGTTCATTTTGAGTTTCTATGTGAGTTGTGAGGCACACTTGTGCTTCCTCATCATCAGAATCATCAAGTTCGGCCCAAGAAGCTATTGCTTTCTTGAACTTGTGTTTAGGAGAAGTTTCGCCTTTTCTTTAAGTTAAGGACATTCTGTTTTGTAGTGTCCTTTCTTTTTGCATTCAAAGCATGTGACCAACTTTGGATCCATGTGATTTTGACTTCTCTTCTTGAAGCGCTTTTTCGAGGCGAACCGCAAAAGTCGTTTAGCTATCATTGCGAGTTCATCATCCGAATCAGCTTCAGTTTCATCATCTGAACCTTCTGTAGGTTCTTCTGATGCTTTGAAAGCAACGGGTGCTCTCTTTATATCTGGTTGAGAGGATCTTTCCATCTCATACGAGATTAAGGAGCTCATCAATTGATCTAGTCGAAGAGTAGAGAGGTCTTTAGCTTCCTCTATAGCCGTTTTCTTGGCTTCCCATGATTTGGGTAGAGTACGCAAAACCTTTCGAACTAGTTCAGAGTTTTGATAGGTTTTGCCCAAATGAGTTAGGGCATCAACTAGAAGGTTGAGTCTCTGGAACATCTGTTCTACAGATTCATCAGCCTTCATAGTGAAATTTTCGCATTGGTGAATAAAAAAATTCACCTTAGTTTCTCTTATCTGGTCTGTCCCAATGTACATGGTGACAAGTTTATCCCAGATTTCCTTGCCCGAAGTGCAAGTTGAAACTTTGACGAATTCACCTTCTGACATAGCATTGAACATCAAATACTTTGCCGTTTTAGTGAGTCGTCTTATCTTAAGGTATTCCCGTGTAGGATGACCTTCTCGATCAAATCGTTGGTTCTCTGGTATAGAAGGTGGACCATCTTCTATATAAGACCATAAGTCTTCGTCAATAGCATCAACAAATGCGCTCATTCGAATTTTCCAATAGGCAAAATTCTTACCATCGAAAAAGGGAGGATTCCCAACATGTGGTTTAGGCACATTATAGTTTTCAGCCATATGTTCGATTCGTATAGAGTATTACGCATCTATAGAATAGAACGTTGACGAAAAGAGAATAGAACCTCAACAAAGAAGCAAGCTTCTGTTGGGTAGAAATCAGTCGTCAAGTCAACAATCAGGCCTCTGTTAAACAGAGCACGAGTGTCAATATGACAGAACTGAGAATTTGCTTTCAGGTGGCAGTTGTTGAATTCTCGCAGAGCGGCAAGCTTCTGCAGAACAGAAACAAAATGCCAAATGCGATATTCACAGAGCGTACGCTTCTGTTGAATAGATTCTGATAGAATGCAGAGTTCTACAGAATATTACAATTCAATGCTCACAGAGCTTGAAGCTTCTGGAGGATGGAAAAGTTTAGTTCAGTCTCTGTTGAGTAGAACACTTATTCCAGACGTTGTTTTCAAACAGAGCGCAAGCTTCTGTTGAATAGAAAGTAGCTTCTGATAGAGCGTAAGCTTCTACAGAAAAGATACAAATAGTTTCTCACAGAACAAGGTGCTTCTGTGGAACAGAGGTTAAATTCTGATAGAGCGTAAGCTTCTACAGAATAGAACCAAGTAGGTTTTCACAGAGCTTAAAGCTTCTTGAGTAGCAGGTTGATTCTGATAGAGCGTAGGCTTCTACAGAATAGCAACAGTCACAGAGCAAAGAGCTTCTGTGGAGAAGAGTGTGTAGCTGGTAAGAGCTTTTCAAGGATCTACAACAAGCTGTTAAGCCTCTGTTGAACCCGCTCTGATACCAATTGTTACACTAAGAGGGGGGGTGAATTAGTGTTAATCTCCAAATTTGGATTTTAACGCTTTTTCGTTTTACCCCGCAGCGGAAGGAAGTTTCTGTAACACAGAACCTTAGATAGGTTTCTGTACAACAGAACGTTTGATTGTGTTCGCAAAATGTTTGATTGGACACAAAGCATTTTATAGTGGTTCGGCAAGTTGCCTACTCCACTCTTCACCCAAAATACTGGATGGTTTCCACTCAAATGTATCTCTGTACAAATTACACAAATGATTGCAACTGAAATCATATCCAAAGGTTCTGTTCAATAGAGGCTTGAGTGGCAGAACACAGATCAGAAGGCTCTGTACAGTAGAGGCTCGTTCTGTAGCACAAACCCGAAGGTTCTATACTATAGTAACTTAGGCTCAATACAGACCAGAAGGTTCTATATCGTAGAGAGTAAGGCACAACACAGACGAGAAGGTTCTGTGTCGAAGAAGGTAAGGCACAACACAGACAAGAGGGTTCTGTGTCGAAAAAGGTAGGCACAACACAGACCAGAGGGTTCTGTGTCGAAGAAGGTAAGGCACAACACAGACGAGAGGGTTCTGTGTCGAAGAAGGTAAGGCACAACACAGACGAGAGGGTTCTGTGTCGAAGAAGGTAGGCACAACACAGACCAGACGGTTCTGTGTCGAAGAAGGTAGGCACAACACAGACCAGAAGGTTCTGTGTCGAAGAAGGTAGGCACAATACTGACCAGATGATTCTGTGTCAGACGTGTTAACCTTTTATAGCACAGATCAAGAGATTCTGTACTGTAAACGTCAACCTTCTATAGAACAGATCCAAAGATTCTGTATCACAGAAGGTATAGCACAGACCGTAAGGTTCTGTACCAAGAATGTGTCAATCTTTAACAAACCAAAATGGTTCGTATTAGAAATGACTTGAGTTATGTACAGACCGTAAGGTTCTACACTAAAGTAGATTCAGACCTTAAGGTTCTGCTCTACAGGAGGTTGTATAAATCCGAAGATTCTGCACTACAGGAGGTTGCACGCGTTAACGTGACTAACAAGGTAGCAAATGTGCAATCCCTCAAGGATAACGACTTCGTGGCGTACCCCACGCGAGCACGTAGCGAACCCTACGCAAGCGAACAGCGACCTCTGTTCAAGGATGGATTTTCCCTCCGGCGGCTCCACACGACCTGCACGATCTCCTCGAGATAGCGACTATGTGGCGTACCCCACACAAGCACGTAGCATACCCTAGGCAAGCACGCAGCAGACCCTGCGCAAGCACGCGGCAAACCCCACGCAAGCAGACGACAGCCTCCGTCCTAGGTTCCTGCACACAGAGCTCTACACAACAGAAGCTGGTTAGTCCCTCACCTTCTGTGCTCCCGAGGTTCAGCCCTTCTCTCCGGCCCGCTGCACGTTGCCACGTACACACGCTTCCAACAACGTCTCCTGCAGCTTCCAGCCGAGTCCCTCAAGCCCCCGAGTCACTCTCCCAGAAGGCTTCACCAACGATGCAGCCGTCCGTCATGATTTATTTTCCATGAATAGTGCACCACAGAAGGTATCGCAGAAGGGTCTGCTTGATAACCTTCTGCAGATGGAAACAATCGTTGATTTGTTTCCAAATGACTTGAAGTCAATTCCATCCTGATAAAAACACACGTGAGAGTGTATCTGGACAGGTGGTGGTGATAGGTATCCAAATAACGGTCATATAGAGGTCGTAAGAGCTTACAGAAGTCTGTAGACCAACTAGTAGAACCTTTCCATAAATAGAGATCTTATTTCCTTCTATAAGAAATATTATCTCCATATGATTATTTGGAAATCATATCAGGGTAATCTGATTAGATATCTTAATCAGATAATGTATATTTCGTAATTAAATAATTGACAACTAATCATTTAATTAGAAGAATAATTCTTACATAAAGCCTTTAACATAAGAAGCTTCTGTAGAATAGAATGTTCGACCTTCAGTAGTACAGAGGGTCCGGTTCATCATCAAAATAGTCCCAACAGGAACCCCGCGCACAACTTACGGAAAGTTTTGCATCCCGCATGCTCTGAACCTTGGTGCTTCCAAACTTGCATTTTCCGACGCCTAAATGATCCCCAAATGTTTCCGAAACAATTCAAAATTGGAGTTTTGCATTTGACATTCGGGTCCCTTTCGTTGCACATTGTGGAACCCCATGCACAACTTACGTAAAGTTGTGCCTCCCGCATGCTCTGAACCTTGGTGCTTCCGAATTTGCATTTTTCGAAGCCTAAATGATACCCAAATGTTTCCCAAACAATTCAAAATTGGAGTTCTACATTTGACATTCGGGTCCCTTTCGTTGCATAATGAGGAATCCCGCGCACAACTTACGGAAAGTTGTGCATCCCGCAAGCTCTGTACCTTGGAGCTTCCGTACTTGCATTTTCCAAATCCAAAATGATCCCCAAATGTTTCCAAAACTATTCAAAATTAGAGTACGACGTTCGACATTCGGGTCCCTTTCATTACACAATGAGGAACCCCGCGCACAACTTACGGAAAGTTGTGCATCCCGCATGCTCCGAACCTAGGTGCTTCCGAACTTTCATTTTCCGAAGCCGAAATGATCCCCAAATGTTTCTCAAACAATTCCAAATTGGAGTTCTACATTTGACATTCGGGTCCCTTTCGTTGCACAATGAGGAACCCCGCGTACAACTTACGAAGAGTTGTGCATACCGCTTGCTCCGTACCTTGGAGCTTCCGTACTTGCATTTTCCCAATCCTAAATGATCCTCGAATGTTTCCCAAACTATTCAAAATTGGAGTTCTGCATTTGACATTCGGGTTCCTTCCGTTACACAATGAGGAACCCCTCGCACAACTTACGGAAAGTTCTGCATCCTGCATGTTCCGAACTTGCATTTTTCGATGCCTAAATGATCCCCGAATGTTTAACAAACTCTTCAAAATTGGAGTTCTACATTTTACATTCGGGTCCATTTCGTTGCACAATGAGGAACCCCGCGTACAACTTACGGAAAGTTGTGCATCCCGCATGCTCCGAACCTTGATGCTTCCGAACTAGCATTTTCCGAAGCCTAAATGATCCCCAAATGTTTCCTAAACTATTCAAAATTGGAGTTCTACATTTGACATTCGGGCCCCTTTCGTTGCACAACGTGGAACCCCGCGCATAACTTACGGAAAGTTGTGCCTCCCGCATGCTCCGAACCTTGTTGCTTCCGTACTTGCATTTTCCGCAGCCTAAATGATCCCCAAATGTTTCCGAAACTATTCAAAATTGGAGTTCTTCATTTGACGTTCGTGCCCCTTTCGTTGCACAATGTGGAACCCCACGTACAACCTACGGAAAGTTGTGCATCCCGCATGCTTCGAACCTCGGTGCTTCCGAACTTGCATTTTCCGAAGCCTAAATGATCCCCAAATGTTTTCCGCACTATTCAAAATTGGAGTTTTACATTTGACATTCGGGTCCCTTTCGTTGCACAACGTGGAACCCCACGCACAACTTACGAAGAGTTGTGCATCCCGGAAGCTCCGAACTTTTGTGCTTCCGAACCAGCATTTTCCGATGCCTAAATGATATCCAAATGTTTCCCAAACTATTCAAAATTCAAGTTCTAGATTTGAGGTTCGGGTCCTTTTCTTGGCACAATGAGGAACCCTGCGCACAACTTACGGAAAGTTGTGCATCCCGCATGCTCTGAACCATGGAGCTTCCAAACTTGCAATTTCCGAAGCCTAAATGATCCCCCAATGATTCCCAAACTATTCAAAATTGGAGTTCTGCATTTGACATTCGGGTCCCTTTCGGTGCACAATGCGGAATCCCGCGCACAACTTACGGAAAGTTTTGCATCCCGCATGCTCCGAACCTTGGTGCTTCCAAACTTGCCTTTTCCGACGCCTAAATGATCCCCAAATGTTTCCGAAACTATTTAAAATTGGTGTTCTGCATTTGACATTCGGGTCCCTTTCGTTGCACATTGTGGAACCCCGTACACAACTTCCGTAAAGTTGTGCCTCCCGCATGCTCCGAACCTTGGTGCATCCGAACTTGCATTTTTCGAAGCCTAAATGATCCCCAAATGTTTCCCAAACAATTCAAAATTGGAGTTCTACATTTGACATTCGGGTCCTTTTCGTTGCATAATGAGGAATCCCGCGCACAACTTACGGAAAGTTTTGCATCCCGCAAGCTCCGTACCTTCGAGCTTCCGTACTTGCATTTTCAAAATCCTAAATGATCCTCAAATGTTTCCAAAACTATTCAAAATTAGAGTACGACCTTCGACATTCGGGTCCCTTTCGTTACACAATGAGGAACCCCGCGCATAACTTACGGAAAGTTGTGCATCCGGCATGCTCCGAACCTTGGTGCTTCCGAACTTGCATTTTCCGAAGCCGAAATGATCCCCAAATGTTTCTCAAGCAATTCAAAATTGCAGTTCTACATTTGGCATTCGGGTCCCTTTTGTTGCACAATGAGGAAACCCGCGCACAACTTACGGAAAGTTGTGCATACCGCATGCTCCGTACCTTGGAGCTTCCGTACTTGCATTTTCCCAATCCTATATGATCCCCGAATGTTTCCCAAACTATTCAAAATTGGAGTTCTGCATTTGACATTCGGGTTCCTTTCGTTGCACAATGAGGAACCCCTCGCACAACTTACGGAAAGTTGTGCACCCCGCATGTTCCGAAACTTGGTGCTTCCGAACTTGCATTTTCCGATGCCTAAATGATCCCCGTATGTTTCCCAAACTATTCAAAATTGGAGTTCTACATTTGACATTCGGGTCCCTTTCGTTACACAATGAGGAACCCTGCGCACAACTTACGGAAAGTTGTACATCCGTTGTGCATCCCGCATGTTCCGAACCTTGGTGCTTCCGAACTTGCATTTTCCGAAGCCGAAATGATCCCCAGATTTTTCTCAAAAAATTCAAAATTGGAGTTCTGCATTTCACATTCGGGTCCCTTTCGTTGCATAATGAGGAACCCCGCGCACAACTTACGGAAAGTTGTGCATACCGCATGCTCCGTACCTTGGAGCTTCCGTACTTGCATTTTCCCAATCCTAAATGATCCCCGAATGTTTCCCAAACTATTCAAAATTGGAGTTCTGCATTTGACATTCGGGTTCCTTTCGTTGCACAATGAGGAACCCCTCGCACAACTTACGGAAAGTTGTGCATCCCGCATGTATCGAACCTTGGTGCTTCCGAACATGCATTTTCCGATCCCTAAATGATCCCCAAATGTTTTCCAAACTATTCAAAATTGGAATTCTACATTTGACATTCGGGTCCCTTTCGTTGCATAATGAGGAATCCCGCGCACAACTTACGGAAAGTTGTGCATCCCGCTAGCTCCGTTCCTTCGAGCTTTCGTACTTGCATTTTCAAAATCCTAAATGATCCCCAAATGTTTCTAAAACTATTCAAAATTAGAGTACGACCTTCGACAATCGGGTCCCTTTCGTTACACAATGAGGAACCCCGCGCACAACTTACGGAAAGTTGTGCATCCCGCATGTTCCGAACCTTGGTGCTTCCGAACTAGCATTTTCCGAAGCCGAAATGATCCCCAAATGTTTCTCAAACAATTCAAAATTGCAGTTCTGCATTTGACATTCGGGTCCCTTTCGTTGCATAATGAGGAACCCCGCGCACAACTTACGGAAAATTGTCCATACCGCATGCTCCGTACCTTGGAGCTTCCGTCCTTGCATTTTCCCAATCCTAAATGATCCCCGAATGTTTCCCAAACTATTCAAAATTGGAGTTCTGCATTTGACATTCGGGTTCCTTTCGTTGCACAATGAGGAACCCCTCGCACAACTTACGGAAAGTTGTGCATCCCGCATGTTTCGAACCTTGGTGCTTCCAAACATGCATTTTCCGATACCTAAATGATCCCCGAATGTTTTCCAAACTATTCAAAATTGGAATTCTACATTTGACATTCGGGTCCCTTTCGTTGCATAATGAGGAATCCCGCGCACAACTTACGGAAAGTTGTGCATCCCGCTAGCTCCGTTCCTTCGAGCTTTCGTACTTGCATTTTCAAAATCCTAAATGATCCCCAAATATTTCTAAAACTATTCAAAATTAGAGTACGACCTTCGACAATCGGGTCCCTTTCGTTACACAATGAGGAAACCCCGCGCACAACTTACGGAAAGTTGTGCATCCCGCATGTTCCGAACCTTGGTGCTTCCGAACTTGCATTTTCCGAAGCCGAAATGATCCCCAAATTTTTCTCAAAAAATTCAAAATTGGAGTTCTGCATTTGACATTCGGGTCCCTTTCGTTGCATAATGAGGAACCCCGCGCACAACTTACGGAAAGTTGTGCATACCGCATGCTCCGTACCTTGGAGCTTCCGTACTTCCATTTTCCCAATCCTAAATGATCCCCGAATGTTTCCCAAACTATTCAAAATTGGAGTTCTGCGTTTGACATTCGGGTTCCTTTCGTTGCACAACGAGGAACCCCTCGCACAACTTACGGAAAGTTGTGCATCCCGCATGTTTCGAACCTTGATGCTTCCGAACTTGCATTTTCCGATGCCTAAATGATCCCCGAATGTTTTTCAAACTATTCAAAATTAGAATTCTACATTTGACATTCGGGTCCCTTTCGGTGCATAATGAGGAATCCCGCGCACAACTTACGGAAAGTTGTGCATCCCGCAAGCTCCGTACCTTCGAGCTTTCGTACTTGCATTTTCAAAATCCTAAATGATCCCCAAATGTTTCCAAAACTAATCAAAATTAGAGTACGACCTTCGACAATCGGGTCCCTTTAGTTACACAATGAGGAACCCCACGCACAACTTAGGGAAAGTTGTGCATCCCGCATGTTACGAACCTTGGTGCTTCCGAACTTGCATTTTCAGATGCCTAAATGATCCCCGTATGTTTCCCAAACTATTCAAAATTGGAGTTCTACATTTGACATTCGGGTCCTTTTCGTTGCATAATGAGGAACCCCGCGCACAACTTACGGAAAATTGTGCATACCGCATGCTCCGTAACTTGGAGCTTCCGTACTTGCATTTTCCCAACCCTAAATGATCCCCGAATGTTTCCCAAACTATTCAAAATTGGAGTTCCGCATTTGACATTCGAGTTCCTTTCGTTGCACAATGAGGAACCCCTCGCACAACTTACGGAAAGTTGTGCATCCCGCATGTTCCGAACCTTGGTGCTTCCGAACTTGCAATTTCCGAAGCCTAAATGATCCCCCAATGTTTCCCAAACTATTCAAAATTGGGGTTCTGCATTTGACATTCGGGTCCCTTTCGTTGCACAATGCGGCATCCCGTGCACAACTTACGGAAAGTTTTGAATCCCGCATGCTCCGAACCGTGGTGCTTCCAAACTAGCATTCTCCGACGCCTAAATGATCCAGAAATGTTTCCGAAACTATTCAAAATTGGAGTTCTGCATTTGACATTCGGGTACCTTTCGTTGCACATTTTGGAACCCCGTGCACAACTTACGTAAAGTTGTCCCTCTCGCATGCTCCGAACCTTGGTGCTTCCGAACTTGCATTTTTCGAAGCCTAAATGATCCCCAAATGTTTCCCAAACAATTCAAAATTGGAGTTCTCCATTTGACATTCGGGTCCCTTTCGTTGCACAATGAGGAATCCCGCGCACAACTTACGGAAAGTTGTGCATCCCGCAAGCTCCGTACATTGGAGCTTCCGTACTTGCATTTTCCAAATCCTAAATGATCTCCGAATGTTTCCCAAACCATTCAAAATTGGAGTTCTGCATTTGACATCCGGGTTCCTTTCGTTGCACAATGAGGAACCCCTCGCTCAACTTGCAGAAAGTTGTGCAACCCACATGCTCCGAACCTTGGTGCTTCTGAACTTGCATTTTCCGATGCCTAAATGATCCCCGTATGTTTCCAAAACTATTCAAAATTAGAGTACGACCTTCGACATTCGGGTCCCTTTCGTTACACAATGAGGAACCCCGCGCACAACTTACGGAAAGTTGTGCATCCCGCATGCTCTGAACCTTGGTGCTTCCGAACTTGCATTTTCCGAAGCCGAAATGATCCCCAAATGTTTCTCAAACAATTCAAAATTGGAATTCTGCATTTGACATTCGGGTCCCTTTCGTTGCATAATGAGGAACCCCGCGCACAACTTACGGAAAGTTGTGCGTACCGCATGCTCTGTACCTTGGAGCTTCCGTACTTGCATTTTCCCAATCCTAAATGATCCCCGAATGTTTCCCAAACTATTCAAAATTGGAGTTCTGCGTTTGACATTTGGGTTCCTTTCGTTGCACAAAGAGGAACCCCTCGCACAACTTACGGAAAGCTGTGCACCCTGCATGTTCCGAAACTTGGTGCTTCCGAACTTGCATTTTCCGATTCCTAAATGATCCCCGTATGTTTCCCAAACTATTCAAAATTGGAGTTCTACATTTGACATTCGGGTCCCTTTCGTTACACAATGAGGAACCCCGCGCACAACTTACGGAATGTTGTGCATCCCGCATGTTCCGAACCTTGGTTCTTTCGAACTTGCATTTTCCGAAGCCGAAATGATCCCCAGATTTTTCTCAAAAAATTCAAAATTGGAGTTCTGCATTTGACATCCGGGTTCCTTTCGTTGCACAATGAGGAACCCCTCGCTCAACTTGCAGAAAGTTGTGCAACCCACATGCTCCGAACCTTGGTGCTTCTGAACTTGCATTTTCCGATGCCTAAATGATCCCCGTATGTTTCCAAAACTATTCAAAATTAGAGTACGACCTTCGACATTCGGGTCCCTTTCGTTACACAATGCGGAACCCCGCGCACAACTTACGGAAACTTGTGCATCCCGCATGCTCCGAACCATGGTGCTTCCGAACTTGCATTTTCCGAAGCCGAAATGATCCCCAAATGTTTCTCAAACAATTCAAAATTGGAGTTCTACATTTGGCATTCGGGTCCCTTTCGTTGCACAATGAGGAAACCCGCGCACAACTTACGGAAAGTTGTGCATACCGCATGCTCCGTACCTTGGAGCTTCCGTACTTGCATTTTCCCAATCCTAAATGATCCCCGAATGTTTCCCAAACTATTCAAAATTGGAGTTCTGCATTTGACATTCGGGTTCCTTCCGTTGCACAATGAGGAACCCCTCGCACAACTTACGGAAAGTTGTGCACCCCGCATGTTCCGAAACTTGGTGCTTCCGAACTTGCATTTTCCGATGCCTAAATGATCCCCATATGTTTCCCAAACTATTCAAAATTGGAGTTCTACATTTGACATTCGGGTCCCTTTCGTTACACAATGAGGAAACCCTGCGCACAACTTACGGAAAGTTGTGCATCCCGCATGTTCCGAACCTTGGTGCTTCCGGACTTGCATTTTCCGAAGCCGAAATGATCCCCAAATTTTTCTCAAAAAATTCAAAATTGGAGTTCTGCATTTGACATTCGGGTCCCTTTCGTTGCATAATGAGGAACCCCGCGCACAACTTACGGAAAGTTGTGCATACCGCATGCTCCGTACCTTGGAGCTTCCGTACTTCCATTTTCCCAATCCTAAATGATCCCCGAATGTTTCCCAAACTATTCAAAATTGGAGTTCTGCGTTTGACATTCGGGTTCCTTTCGTTGCACAATGAGGAACCCCTCGCACAACTTACGGAAAGTTGTGCATCCCGCATGTTTCGAACCTTGATGCTTCCGAACTTGCAATTTCCGAAGCCTAAATGATCCCCAAATGTTTTCCAAACTATTCAAAATTGGAATTCTACATTTGACATTCGGGTCCCTTTCGTTGCACAATGCGGCATCCCGCGCACAACTTACGGAAAGTTTTGAATCCCGCATGCTCCGAACCGTGGTGCTTCCAAACTAGCATTCTCCGACGCCTAAATGATCCCGAAATGTTTCCGAAACTATTCAAAATTGGAGTTCTGCATTTGACATTCGGGTACCTTTCGTTGCACATTTTGGAACCCCGTGCACAACTTACGTAAAGTTGTCCCTCTCGCATGCGCCGAACCTTGGTGCTTCCGAACTTGCATTTTTCGAAGCCTAAATGATCCCCAAATGTTTCCCAAACAATTCAAAATTGGAGTTCTCCATTTGACATTCGGGTCCCTTTCGTTGCACAATGAGGAATCCCGCGCACAACTTACGGAAAGTAGTGCATCCCGCAAGCTCCGTACCTTGGAGCTTCCGTACTTGCATTTTCCAAATCCTAAATGATCTCCGAATGTTTCCCAAACTATACAAAATAGGAGTTCTGCATTTGACATTCGGGTTCCTTTCGTTGCACAATGAGGAACCCCTCGCTCAACTTGTAGAAAGTTGTGCAACCCACATGCTCCGAACCTTGGTGCTTCTGAACTTGCATTTTCCGATGCCTAAATGATCCCCGTATGTTTCCAAAACTATTCAAAATTAGAGTACGACCTTCGACATTCGGGTCCCTTTCGTTACACAATGAGGAACCCTGCGCACAACTTACGGAAAGTTGTGCATCCCGCATGCTCCGAACCTTGGTGCTTCCGAACTTGCATTTTCCGAAGCCGAAATGATCCCCAAATGTTTCTCAAACAATTCAAAATTGGAGTTCTGCATTTGACATTCGGGTCCCTTTCGTTGCATAATGAGGAACCCCGCGCACAACTTACGGAAAGTTGTGCGTACCGCATGCTTCGTACCTTGGAGCTTCCGTACTTGCATTTTCCCAATCCTAAATGATCCCCGAATGTTTCCCAAACTATTCAAAATTGGAGTTCTGCATTTGACATTTGGGTTCCTTTCGTTGCACAATGAGGAACCCCTCGCACAACTTACGGAAAGTTGTGCACCCCGCATGTTCCGAAACTTGGTGCTTCCGAACTTGCATTTTCCGATGCCTAAATGATCCCCGTATGTTTCCCAAACTATTCAAAATTGGAGTTCTACATTTGACATTCGGGTGCCTTTCGTTACACAATGAGGAACCCCGCGCACAACTTACGGAAAGTTGTGCATCCCGCATGTTCCGAACCTTGGTGCTTCCGAACTTGCATTTTCCGAAGCCGAAATGATCCCCAAATTTTTCTCAAAAAATTCAAAATTGGAGTTCTGCATTTGACATTCGGGTCCCTTTCGTTGCATAATCAGGAACCCCGCGCACAACTTACGGAAAGTTGTGCATACCGCATGCTCCGTACCTTGGAGCTTCCGTACTTGTATTTTCCCAATCCTAAATGATCCCCGAATGTTTCCCAAACTATTCAAAATTGGAGTTCTGCATTTGACATTCGGGTTCCTTTCGTTGCACAATGAGGAACCCCTCGCACAACTTACGGAAAGTTGTGCATCCCGCATGTTTCGAACTTTGGTGCTTCCGAACTTGCATTTTCCGATGCCTAAATGATCCCCGAATGTTTCCTAAACTATTCAAAGTTGGAATTCTACATTTGACATTCGGGTCCCCTTCGTTGCACAATGAGGAATCCCGCGCACAACTTACGGAAAGTTGTGCATCCCGCAAGCTCCGTACCTTCGAGCTTTCGTACTTGCATTTTCAAAATCCTAAATGATCCCCAAATGTTTCCAAAACTATTCAAAATTGGGGTTCTGCATTTGACATTCGGGTCCCTTTCGTTGCACAATGCGGCATCCCGTGCACAACTTACGGAAAGTTTTGAATCCCGCATGCTCCGAACCGTGGTGCTTCCAAACTAGCATTCTCCGACGCCTAAATGATCCCGAAATGTTTCCGAAACTATTCAAAATTGGAGTTCTGCATTTGACATTCGGGTACCTTTCGTTGCACATTTTGGAACCCCGTGCACAACTTACGTAAAGTTGTGCCTCTCGCATGCTCCGAACCTTGGTGCTTCCGAACTTGCATTTTTGGAAGCCTAAATGATCCCCAAATGTTTCCCAAACAATTCAAAATTGGAGTTCTCCATTTGACATTCGGGTCCCTTTCGTTGCACAATGAGGAATCCCGCGCACAACTTACGGAAAGTTGTGCATCCCGCAAGCTCCGTACCTTGGAGCTTCCGTACTTGCATTTTCCAAATCCTAAATGATCTCCGAATGTTTCCCAAACTATTCAAAATTGGAGTTCTGCATTTGACATTCGGGTTCCTTTCGTTGCACAATGAGGAACCCCTCGCTCAACTTGCAGAAAGTTGTGCAACCCACATGCTCCGAACCTTGGTGCTTCTGAACTTGCATTTTCCGATGCCTAAATGATCCCCGTACGTTTCCAAAACTATTCAAAATTAGAGTACGACCCTCGACATTCGGGTCCCTTTCGTTACACAATGAGGAACCCCGCGCACCACTTACGGAAAGTTGTGCATCCCGCATGCTCTGAACCTTGGTGCTTCCGAACTTGCATTTTCCGAAGCCGAAATGATCCCCAAATGTTTCTCAAACAATTCAAAATTGGAGTCCTGCATTTGACATTCGGGTCCCTTTCGTTGCATAATGAGGAACCCCGCGCACAACTTACGGAAAATTGTGCATACCGCATGCTCCGTACCTTGGAGCTTCCGTACTTGCATTTTCCCAATCCTAAATGATCCCCGAATGTTTCCCAAACTATTCAAAATTGAAGTTCTGCATTTGACATTCGGGTTCCTTTCGTTACACAATGAGGAACCCCTCGCACAACTTACGGAAAGTTGTGCATCCCGCATGTTACGAACCTTGGTGCTTCCGAACTTGCATTTTCAGATGCCTAAATGATCCCCGTATGTTTCCCAAACTATTCAAAATTGGAGTTCTACATTTGACATTCGGGTCCCTTTCGTTGCACAATGAGGAACCCCGCGCACAACCTACGGAAACTTGTGCATCCCGCATGTTCCGAACCTTGGTGCTTCCGAACTTGCTTTTTCCGATGCCTAAATCATCCCCGTAAGTTTCCCAAACTATTCAAAATTTGAGTTCTACATTTGACATTCGGGTCCCTTTCATTGCACAATGAGGAACCCCACGCACAACCTACGGAAAGTTGTGCACCCCGCATGTTCCGAACCTTGGTGCTTCCGAACTTGCATTTTCCGATGCCTAAATGATCCCCCTATGTTTCCCAAACTATTCAAAATTGGGGTTCTGCATTTGACATTCGGGTCCCTTTCGTTGCACAATGCGGCATCCCGTGCACAACTTACGGAAAGTTTTGAATCCCGCATGCTCCGAACCGTGGTGCTTCCAAACTAGCATTCTCCGACGCCTAAATGATCCCGAAATGTTTCCGAAACTATTCAAAATTGGAGTTCTGCATTTGACATTCGGGTACCTTTCGTTGCACATTTTGGAACCCCGTGCACAACTTACGTAAAGTTGTCCCTCTCGCATGCTCCGAACCTTGGTGCTTCCGAACTTGCATTTTTCGAAGCCTAAATGATCCCCAAATGTTTCCCAAACAATTCAAAATTGGAGTTCTCCATTTGACATTCGGGTCCCTTTCGTTGCACAATGAGGAATCCCGCGCACAACTTACGGAAAGTTGTGCATCCCGCAAGCTCCGTAGCATGGAGCTTCCGTACTTGCATTTTCCAAATCCTAAATGATCTCCGAATGTTTCCCAAACTATTCAAAATTGGAGTTCTGCATTTGACATTCGGGTTCCTTTCGTTGCACAATGAGGAACCCCTCGCTCAACTTGTAGAAAGTTGTGCAACCCACATGCTCCGAACCTTGGTGCTTCTGAACTTGCATTTTCCGATGCCTAAATGATCCCCGTACGTTTCCAAAACTATTCAAAATTAGAGTACGACCCTCGACATTCGGGTCCCTTTCGTTACACAATGAGGAACCCCGCGCACCACGTACGGAAAGTTGTGCATCCCGCATGCTCTGAACCTTGGTGCTTCCGAACTTGCATTTTCCGAAGCCGAAATGATCCCCAAATGTTTCTCAAACAATTCAAAATTGGAGTTCTGCATTTGACATTCGGGTCCCTTTCGTTGCATAATGAGGAACCCCGCGCACAACTTACGGAAAATTGTGCATACCGCATGCTCCGTACCTTGGAGCTTCCGTACTTGCATTTTCCCAATCCTAAATGATCCCCGAATGTTTCCCAAACTATTCAAAATTGAAGTTCTGCATTTGACATTCGGGTTCCTTTCGTTACACAATGAGGAACCCCTCGCACAACTTACGGAAAGTTGTGCATCCCGCATGTTACGAACCTTGGTGCTTCCGAACTTGCATTTTCAGATGCCTAAATGATCCCCGTATGTTTCCCAAACTATTCAAAATTGGAGTTCTACATTTGACATTCGGGTCCCTTTCGTTGCACAATGAGGAACCCCGCGCACAACCTACGGAAACTTGTGCATCCCGCATGTTCCGAACCTTGGTGCTTCCGAACTTGCGTTTTCCGATGCCTAAATCATCCCCGTAAGTTTCCCAAACTATTCAAAA
>JAKZET010000013.1:0-24316 GCA_023653495.1 Melastoma candidum
CCGGTGGCAGATCGTCCATGGGAACACGTCAGCATGGACTTCATTCTTGGTTTGCCTCGAACGCAGCGACAAAAGGACTCCATAATGGTGGTTGTTGATCGATTCTCGAAGATGGCACATTTCATTCCTTGCAGGAAGACTGACGATGCCACTAATGTTGCGGATCTCTACTTTCGCGAAATTGTTCGGCTGCATGGTATTCCAGACGATTGATCTGATCGTGATGCAAAGTTCCTGAGTTACTTCTGGAAGACATTGTGGCACAAGCTTGGGACGAAACTACTCTTTAGCACCACTTGTCACCCTCAGACTGATGGCCAAACGGAGGTAGTTAATCGAACAATGGGAGCCATCCTTAGAACAATGGTGTCAAAGAATCAGAAGGATTGGGACATCAAGCTTGCCTGCCGAATTTGCATACAACCAGCTCCTCACAGCACTACGAAAGCATCTCCCTTTGAGGTAGTTTATGGTATTAACCGCAGGTATTGAACTATTACCATGCCAAGCAAGGATGCGTGACATGGATGCTGTCAAACGAGCCGAGGCAATGCTGAAACTCCACCAGCAGATTCGAGCAAATATAGAAAGCAAAATGAAAGATACATGAAGAAGGCGAACCAGGACGTAAAGAACGGATCTTCCAACCCGGTGATCTGGTGTGGATTCATCTTCGTAAGGAAAGGTTTTCTACAAGACGAAAGAATAAACTCATGCCTCGAGCAGAAGGATATTTGTGTGGTGGAACGGATCAACAATAACGCCTAATAGATAGACCTCCCGGGGAATACGGAGTTTTGTTCAGGACCTGGCACCATACGAGGATGATGAAGACCCCTTAGATTTGAGGACAAATCTTTTCCAACAAAGGGGGAATAATGCGCACTACAACTAGATCGAAGAAGTTATAATCAAGGAGGAAGTTGTGGCCTATAATGTGCTGGAGTGGATTGCACCAAGTAATGCTTCATTTGGGCAAGTTTGAAGCATTTTGGAGAAGTAAAGACCCCTACTTAAGACCCAGCCCATGGAAGGACGAATTTGAAGTATTAGAATTAAATGCAGTCATTTATGAAGTTAGTGGGATGGTGGTAGTGGGGAAATTGATTAAGGGATTAATGGGGAGTGCATTTAGTGCATTTAGTGCAGTTAGCCAACTCTCATTACATTCATTCGAGGGATTGGGTTGGAAATAAAGGTAATCCCCCCTCCATCTGCTTTGAATAGATGTATCGAGAGCTAGTCTCGATAATGCATCATTCTCCCCTTGTTGAGAAAAGTTTGCCCTCAAACTTGTGCGGCCTTCTTTCTCCTGGAACGATACTCCACCAGTTCCTATTCGAGAATACCTCGTCAACAAATCCTAGATCGACTGGAGCATGACTCGAATATGGGTCTCCATTAACACTTCCGTGTTGACGTGATTCAGTTGCATCACGTCCTCGATCTGTCGAACTGAATGACGCCCTCCTATATAGTAGGCGAGTGAACTCTCACGAGCTTTATCAAGCTCGATAAGGCTGAGCCGGGGCTCCTTTCTCCCGACGCTCCCTGTCAAAGCGATCGGCTTTAAGTCCTCATCTCGATCTACCCGCGGGATTGTGCTCGAGTTGAATGGGGTGGAGGGACAGAGCAAGATCTTCTCATGGACGCCTTTCTCCAATTCCACCACTAACTCTCGCATGGTCGAGAGTGGGTCATGATTGACCATTTCCACCACGCGACTTTGATAGTAGGGCTATGCTGGTGCCACTCCCTTTGTCCACTTTCATTTGACATCCCTGGCTCTGTTCCTTTGCAACGACTGAACAAGAGGCATTGTCGCTTGTCACCATCATGCGAATCCTCGTTTGCAGTTATAATCCTTTGACTTGCAATCCGTTCTCCTTCGTTTGGCTCCTCAAAGCATTCTTCCTCAACATCCCATAGAAGTTCATATTCTTGCGCCAGACCTTGATCCTTGTGATTACTCGAGACTAAAGTTCTCGAGATTGGTCTCGAGGACGAGCTGCCTTTGCAGAAAGGAATATCCCTCATGGCTGTCCTCGCAAGCATTCTCCTAGCTAGTTGCTTACGCTCACTCAAGTTAAGGGTCACAGACTTAGGCAAGGGTTCGTTCTCGCCGAGGCACTCCCCTTGTTGAAAGGAGTCGTCTTCACGAATAACGGCTTCTGGTTCATCCTCCTCGGTTGTTGTCCATCGACATCATGCGCGAGATTACACACGCCCTCAAAACTCCAGTAATGATGTAACTCGACCTCCTCAGCAATTTGGGGCTGCAATCCCTTAATATATCGAGCGATCGTCTCCTCCAAGGGCTCATTGATTTCACAATGTAGTATCAACTGCTCGAACTCTCGAGTATACTCAGGAAACACTCGAGAATTGCTGATGTGGAGTGTTGAGTCTTAGAAATAAATCTTGTCGATACTGCCCGGGTAGAAATCGTTTCCTCATCTCGCTTTTCATTTTACCCCACGAGCGTCTTTTCCTTTCCTTCTCGACAACGCTGCTGGTTCAGATTCTCCCACCATAAACTTACATACTTGTGTAATCGAGTGGCAGCAATCTTAACTTGTCTATCCTTTAAAATCTCCACACAGTCGAATACTCTGTCGATGGTATGCAACCAGTAGAGAAATTCTTCGGGATCTGATTCTCCTTCGAACTCGGGAAAGTCCACTTGCACACTAACAGGATGTATGGGTTGACGTTCTCGAGTTTGCCTCCTGGAACTCCCTTCATCCTGAGTTGGTCTCCTGGGACTCTCTTCATCCCCATTTCCATCCATAAAAGGATTCTCTTCACCCTCAAATCCTTCTATGATTCGGTTGTCCTCTCCTTCACTATCCAGTCTACTGTTGAATGGCGACGCAAGAGAAAGACTCCACTTGATTGAGTCCACGCTCGATTTTGTCTCCCAACTCTGGTACGTCTCATCGACTGACTTCCTCCGAGATCTTCAGTCTATTGTAACTATTGTGACATTTGCCTCGATAAAACAAATTTCTCGAGTTCAACTCCTCTCGAGCGTAGGGGAACCAATCCTTCCCGATTTGAGGTTCAATGTTAAACAGACATCTCGAGATGAATCGACATGGGTCAACTCGAGTGACTCTTGATGCGGAAACACCCAACAAAGTAAACTTGAACCTAAACAAATTAAGAACGAACCCGAACAAGGTCTGGATAGAACAACCTCGAACCCGGATACAGCGATGGCACCACCGTGAACGAAAGGCTGCGAAAAACACTCTCAACTCACCACACTTAGATTTTAGGCTAAGTGATATAGAGAAAAGAAAGAACCACTCAAGTTTAAACTTCCCAAAAGATCTTTCTTTCTCCTTCACACAGAACCCTTTAAAAGACATCGAAGAGAGAGTTCTAGACAAACTGTACTAAATGCACTCCCCACTAACCCCTTAATCAATTTCCCACTACCACCATCCCCTAACTTCATAAATGACTCCATTTAAGACTCTAAGACTTCAAATTCGTCCTTCCATGGGCTAGGTCTTAAGTAGGGGCCTTTACTTCACCAAAATGCTTCAAACTTGCCCAAATGAAGCATTACTTGGTCCAATCCACTCGAGCACATTATAGGCCACAACTTCTGCCTTGATTGTAAATTCTTCAATCTGGTTGTGGTGCACATCATCTCTGTTCGCTTCTCGACTGAAAATGACTTCAGAGTTGTACTAAGGTCTCTCTTCAGCTTCGCGTTGAAACATGTAATGGGTGTCTGAAGCTGATGTAAGGGGACTCTATTTCCTTCAACCGAGGTGACACAATCGACCTCGAATGCTCCAATGAACTCAGCTAACTCGTAGAAGGGGGTTTCACCCATCTTCAATGGCTCGAAATTGGCTTGTTCAGCGAATGTCTATTTGTATTGATCTTCAATCGGAAACTCAACTTGCTGAGGACATTCCACTGGAATTTCGAATACCAATTCTTCAGGGATCACTTCCTCCGTCTCCTCAATACCTTGAGAGTCCCAAATCGAACTTGAATCCTCTTCGAAGTTTTCTCCGTTATCAAGACAAGCCTCAACTTCTTGATTCTGAATGGTCATCTTCTGAGCTATCTCTTCTTGGCAAAGATCTGTTGGGGTGGCTATCGACTCTTGTTGAACCTCTCCACTCCAGGGGCTCTCTTTGTCATCACTGTAAAAAGTTAAAAAGGGGATTGAAGAACATCCCATCCATGCGATTGTGCATAGAACAAGTGTTCTCTCGAAAAAGGTATGCATCCTCTTCAACCGAACAGTCGAATAAAGGGTTCTGGACAAGCTTGACTGTAGAATTGACTGGAGATTCAATTGATAGGGACTTTCGTCGTCCATCGATTGTCAAATCCAGAAGTTGACATCTAACATCCTCAATACGCTGTTCAATTCGCCATTACTTCTACCTTACGCTCAACAACAGCCTTGCGTCTACGATAACTTGCGCTCTCCAACAACCCAACGCTCAATACAACCGTGCATTCTCAACAACCGAACGTTCTCAACAACGTGCACTCTCAACAACCGAACGTTCTCAACAACGTGCACCCTTCAAAACACAGTGCTACCCAACAACTACGCTCTCCACAACCTGTGCTCAACACAACAACCGCACTCTTTCAAACGACCCAGCACGCTCAAATACCGTGTGCTCGGATACCAACTGATGCCCACCAACCACGGAAATGGAAAAGACAACGACTAAACGGAACGCATGAACGAACAAACCGAAAATGATAAAACTCGAACCGCCGCTGGATATAGTCGAAGCACCACCAGGATTGCACTAGGGTTGAACGCCTCACAACTGGATACAGAAATCACCACCGATTTATGGGAATGCTCGGATAAAATCTCGCCATGCTTGGAATCCACCAAACGGTAAGAGAAGTTGCACAACGTACATGCAAGAACTTGACGGCTGCCAAATTTGGGAAAATTTTTCAAAAGGCTCTGTCTAAACCTAAACACAAGAGTCCCATTTATAGATGACCAAAAATGGGCTAACCCTAACTCCCCATTTGGCCCAAAGTAGTAAAAACCAAAGCTAATTAGAAACAAGTCCGAAAAGGTAAACTAAGGTAATTGGGCCTAACGTCGGCTGGCCCGACTTGATGTCTTCTCGAGCTCCCCTTCTCGAGCTCACCTTCTCGAGTTTCCCGTCTCGAGCTTCCCTTGAGCAAGGGGTACAAACATGGTCGTCGCTTCACCCGCTTCCGTCGCTTCGCCCGCATCTGAACCAACGTCGTTTGCTGGAGGCCTCAATCTGTTGGTCATCGAGTAAGTGAGGCGAAAGAAGCACTGAGCGACACGACTCTCAGGCGACGAAGGGCAACCATGCGACGAGCAGCCTAAAGGACGGTTACGATCTGACGGCTCAGGTCTGACAACTTGCATACCAGGAGTCGCGCCTGCTCCACTACCCTGCTCCATTATCTTTTTAGATCTTGTTCGGAGGAAATAATATATTTCCTTTCCTCATTTTCTGATCGTATCCTTTTATTTTATTTTCCTTATCTTTTGTTTCATTTCCTTTATTGTCTTTCCATGGGCAGCCTATATAAGCCCTTGCATTGTAAGAGTTGAGAAAGCAGATTATTCAGACTTTTAAACCCGGATTAAACTTTTGTCTTTCTATCCGAAGGAGTGGATTCTCTTTCAACCTCATTCTTCATTTGGTAGAATCCAAGTGCAGATTGAGTAGAGTGTATCAACCGGTGGTGGTGCCCCGATATCATCCGTGTTGTTCCTCGCCCTCGTTCTTGTTCACGGTGGTGTGTCTGTATCCGTGTGACAAGCGAGTTCTATCCGAGCCTTCTTTCACGGTGGTATATCTGTATCCGTGGAGGTTGATCTCAACCTATCCTTCATACCCATCTATTCAACCAACCCGCCTCATCTTCCATCCTTTCGCCCATTCCCACGTCACTCCATTCCGCACCCACAGTAACGTTCCCTTCGATTCGGCATTGGAGTCATCTATTCCTTGTCGTCCCCGTATCATCTTGTTATCAGAGCGCAAGGTTGTTACCGTGCGCACCAGGTTGCAGTACAATCCATGGTTGTCAATGGCCGGTAGATTCAAACTCGGTATGACTCTTGACGATGTACATGTTGCTCGGCTTGAGCAGCAAATCGCTGATCTTCAGCAACAACTTCAATTGTCGCGAACCCATAATGAATCGCCTTCTCGCAGTCGATTAAACAGCGACGAAGAAGAGAAAACATGGCGTGATGTTTCTCAACTAGGATCGTTACCAGAAAACCGGCGACTCGAAAGGAGAGCCCAAACGATAAGTGTCCGGATTCCGGAGTTTGAGGGAAACCTTGACCCTGATGAATTCATCGATTGGCTGCATACAGTCAAATGCATCTTCGATTACGAGGAGGTGCCCGAGGATCGAAAAGATAAGATGGCAGCGTTACGGTACGCCAACCTATGGTGGGAGAACAACAATCATCAATGCCGCAGAGAAGGACGTGATAAGATCCGGACGTGGTCAAAAATGAAATGGGCTATGACTAAGAGATTTTTGCCTGAGCACTATCGGCGTGATCTCTATCTCAAGTTGCAGTCGCTTCCACAAGTCTCAACGGTGTCGGAGTACACGAGGGAGTTTGAAAGACTCTTGCTGCAGTGCGATGTCCAGGAAGCCCCCGAGCAAACTATTGCTAGGTATCTTCTGGGGCTTAAGACACAGATTGCGGATGCTGTAGAGCTTCAGCAGTATTGGACTTTTGACGATGTTCAAGCGCTTGCCCACAAGGTTGAGCAGCAGCAAGCGAGGAAGTCTAGTGCACGCCCATTTGTGAAGGCTCCGCCTTTCAACAAGGGAAGTAGTTTCCAGGCGAAGCCATCGTCGACTATGCCAAAAAGAACCCCATCATCGACTACTAGGCCTGAAGTGAAGACGAACGAGCGAGATCCTGTTCGACGTTGTTTCAAATGCCAAGGGACAGGACATATGGGGTTGGAGTGTCTGTCAAGGCGAAATGTTGTCATCAAAGAGTTGTCCGATGAAGGAGAAGAGTTTGATGAGAACGTTGATCCTATTTGGGATCAAGAGGAAACTGAGGAGTATCCGGACAAAGGAGAGTTGGTAGTCGTCCGTAAGGCCTTGAACGCAACACAGTTCGCGAGGAAAACCAATTTGAGTGCATCTTTCATACCAGGTGTGCTGTTAAAGATAAAGTTTGTTTGGTGATTGTAGATAGCGGAAGTTGCACTCTAGAACCGTGATAGAATGTCCGTAGCACCATATCCTCATCCTTATCACCTATAATGGCTCAGCAAGGACAGTGATGTTCGTGTGACGCAACAAGCGCGAGTCCCTTTCTCGATTGGGAAAAGCTACAAGGACGAAGTCATTTGGGATATGATTCAGATGGATGCATGCCATTTGCTCCTAGGAAGACCATGGCAATTCGATCGACGCGCACAACATGATGGGTACAATAATACCTATTCCATCAGCGTCGACGAGAAAAAAATCATCCTGATTCCTTTAACCGCCCAGCCAGGCGAAACTCCTATCAACCAGTTGCCCGCTCAGGTGATCAAGCGAATGGAGTTGATTCGGGCGATGCAAAAAAGCGAGGATATTTTCTTTTTGGTTCTGGTCGAAGCAACCCAGGATCAATCGTTGGAACATCCACGAGCGAAAGCTTTAATCAAGGAGTTTAAGAATGTGTTCCCAGAAGGTTACCAATTAAACTACCACCCTTGCAAAGTATGCAACACCATATTGATTTGGTTCCAGAGCCTCCTTACCCAACCGACCAGCTTATCGATGCAACCCCGAATAAGCGAAAGAACTTCAAAGGCAGATTGATGAGTTACTGGAGAAAGGCTTGGTATGAGATAGATTGAACCCTTGTTCAGTTCCAGCTATATTGGTACCGAAGAAGGATGGCACATGGAGAAGTAAAGGTGACTAGATGACATGTTAGATGAGTTGCATGGAGAGGAGGTGTTTTCAAAAGTAGACTTGCGAAGTGGCTACCACCAGATCAGAAAGAATGAAGGTGACGAGTGGTAGACGGCCTTCAAAACCAAGTACGGGCTGTACGAATGGTTGGTGATGCCCTTTGGATTGTTGAACGCGCCCGGCACGTTCATGCGACTAATGACCTATGTCTTGCGACCATTCATGGGGAAGTTCGTGGTTGTCTACTTCGACGACATCCTCATCTACAGCTGCAGTCTCGACGAGCATGTTGAGCACTTTCGCACAGTGTGTCACACACTTCGCGACGACAAGCTATATGGGAATCTCAAGAAGTGTGAGTTCTTCCAACCCAGTGTAGTATTCTTTGGTTTTGTAGTGCCAAGCGAAGGAATCAAGGATGATGAAAGCAAGATCAACGCGATCAAGGAGTGGCTAGTGCAATGGAGACCAATGTCATTGGTTTCGAGTACCTGAATGATCTATATAAGGGCGACAAAGATTTTGGAGTAGTCTTCGCCCAATGCACCACCCAGGTGATTGACAGATTCCACCAGGTGAATAGATTTCTCTTTCGCTACTCTAAATTGTGCATTCCCAGGAGTTTACACGAGAGCTACTCATTCGAGAAGTCCATGGAGGAGGAATTGCCGGACATTTTGATGTCGACAAGACATTGTCAATGCTTCAGGAGAATTTCTATTGGCCTCAAATGGAGCAAGTGAGGAGCCTTATTTCAAGATGTGCTATCTGCCACCAGGCGAAGAGCCGAGTCCAACCCTAAGGATTGTATACTCCACATCCAGTTCCTGAGCGACCATGGGTTCATGTACGTATGAATTTTGTGTTGGTATTACCCAGGACGTAGCGGAGGAAGGATTCGATCATGGTTGTGGTCGATAGATTCTTGAAGATGACACACTTCATTCCATGCCAGAAGACAAACGAAGCAACCAACGGAGTGGACTTATACTGTTGACAAGTGTTGAGGTTGCATGGAATATCCAAGTCGATCGTATCAGATCACGACGTCAAGTTCCTAAGCTACTTTTGGAAGACGTTGTGGCACAAGTTGGGAACTAAGCTCGTCTTTAGCACGGCGTACCACCCGCAGACCGACGGATAGACAAAGGTTGTGAATCGAACCATGGCTGCAATTCTTCGAACCTTGGTTTCGAAGAACCAGATGGATTGGGATGTGAAGCTTGCTCATGCTGAGTTCGCCTACAACAGAGCTCCGAGTTCAACAACCAAGTTCTCACCCTTTGAGGTAGTCTATGGCCTCAACCCTATAATTCCGGTCGATCTGATGCCATTATCAAGTGTGAAGACCGTCAACCGAGATGCCGAAGAGCGCGCTAAGGAGATGAGATTGCTCCATGAGAAGATTCGTGCTCAGATCGAGAAGGCTAATTTTTGATATCAGGAGAGAGCAAATCGCGGGAGGAGAGCGAAGGTTTTTCAGCCAGGAGACTTAGTGTGGGTTCATCTGAGGAAGGAACGATTTCCTGCAAAGAGGAAGAACAATCTGATGCCTCGTGATGGTGGACCTTTCGAGATCATTGAGCGCATCAACGACAACACCTACAAGGTTGATCTTTCTAGAGAGTATGGAGTCACTGACACTTTCAATGTGAAAGACCTCATTCCGTTCAAAGATGATGATCCAACAAGTTTGAAGGCAAACTCTCTTCAACATGGGAGGATGATACAAGGACGGTCATCGCTTCGCCCTCATCTCAACCAACGTCACTTGATGGAGGCCTCAATCTGCTGGTCATCGAGTAAGCGAGGCGAAAGGAGCACTGAGCGACACGACTGTCAGGATGAAGGGCAACCATGTGACGAGCAGCCTAAAGGACGGTTATGATCTCACGGCTCAGGTCTGACAACTTGTACAACAAAAGTGGCACCTGCTCCATGATCTTTTCAGATCTTGTCCGGAGGAAATAATATATTTCATTTCCACATTTTCTGATCCCATTCTTTATTTTATTTCCCTTATCTTTTATTTCGTTTCCTTTGTTGTCTTTCCATGGGTAGACGATATAAGCCCTTGCATTGTAAGAGTTGAGAAAGCAGATTATTCAGACTTTTAAACCCGAATTAAACTTTTGTCTTTCTATCCGAAGGAGTGGATTCTCTTTCAACCTCATTCTTCATTTGGTAGAATCCAAGTGCAGATTGAGTAGAGTGTATCAACCGGTGGTGGTGTGCTTGTATCCTCTGTGTTGTTCTTCGCCCTCGTTCTTGTTCAAGGTGGTGTGTCTGTATCCGTGTGACAAGCGAGTTCTATCCAAGTCTTCTTTCACGGTGGTGTCTCTGTATCCGTGGAGGTTGATCTCAAACTATCCTTTCATACCCATCTATTCAGCCAACCCGTCTCATCTTCTATCCTTCTGCCATTCCCACGTCACTCCATTCCGCACCCACAATGACATTCCCTTCGATTCGGTATTGGAGTGATCTATTCCTTGCCGTCCCCGTATTAGCAAGTGGAAGCTACCCTCGAGACAGACATCGTCCTCCAATTCGCGAGATGGACCTCGCTCTCATGTTCTCGAGACAGTTCTCGAGATTATCTCTGGTCTTCTCGAGTTGAAGACTCAACTCGACCTCTTCAATATCGTCAAGGTAGTCCCCATCTCGATCACTCCTCTTGATTCGATCTCGACTTGGCCAACTCTCATCACATTAATTCGAGGGATATCGGCGTCCTTCTGGGTTCCCTTCTCAATCAGTCAGACAATTGCAATAAAGGTAATCCCCTCTCCATCTGCTTTGAATAGAAGTATTTAGAGTTGGTCCCGATAACGCATCATGGTGTATCTATATCTTCCACGTTCTGCCTCGCCCCCATCTTGTTCGTGGTAGTGTATCTGTATCCAAGGCCAAACGAGTCTTCTTTCAAGGTGGTGAATCAGTAACCATGGAGGTTGAACTCAACCCTCCCTTTTCAGCCACCTACCCTACACACCTTCTGTCCATTCCAGCGTCACTCCATTCCGCACCGTTTTCTTTGACGTTTCCCCTTCGTGATTGGTATTGGAATCATCTATTCCTTATCTTCCCTGTATCATTTTGGTATCAGAGCGCACGGTTGTCAATGGTCGGAAGATTCCAATGCGGTTTGTCTCTAAACGAAGCACACGTTGCTCGGCTTGAGCAGCAGATCGCCGATCTTCGGCAATAACTATAGTCGTTGCGAACACATCATGCATCGACTTCCCGCAGTCGATTGAACAACGACGATGAGGAGAACCCATGGCGTGAGGAATCTCAACGAGGATTTTTACCGGAGTATCGTAGGCAGGAGAGAAGAGCCCCGATGATGAGTGTTCAGATTTCGGAGTTCGAAGGAAACTTGGACCCCGAGGAGTTCATCGTCTGGATGCACACGGTCGAGCGCATCTTCGACTATGAAGAGGTGTCCGAGGAACGAAAGGTTAAGTTGGCTGCATTAAAGTTGAAGAAGTACGCTAGTTTGTGGTGGGAGAATACCAACCAGCAGCGTCGAAGAGAGGGACGAGATCAGATCCGAACATGGTCGAAAATGAAAAGGGCTATGACAAAGAGGTTTCTGCCGGAGCAGTATCGATGAGACCACTGCCTCAAGTTGCAATCGCTTCAGCAAGTTTCAAGTGTATCGGATTACACAACGAAGTTCGAGAGACTATTGCTGTAGTGTGATGTCCAAGAAGCCAGCCCAAGAGCAAACCATTGCTAGGTATCTTCGAGGACTTAAGCTTTAGATCGCGGATGCGGTCGAACTTCTACAATATTTCAACCTCGACGACGTTAGAGTGCTTGCCCACAAGGTTGAACAACAGCCAGCGAGGAGATCGAGTACCCACCCACTTATAAAGGCTCCTCCTTTCAACAAGGGGAGTAGCTCCCAAGCAAAGCCACAGTCGACGTCGTCGAGGAGAACTCCATCATCGACTACAAGACCTGAAGTCAAGTCGAACGAGCGAGATAATGCTAGACGATGTTTCAAGGGCCAAGAAGTAGGACACATGGCTTCTGAGTGTCCACGAGGAGAAACGTTGTCATTAGAGAGCTGTCCGAAGGGGAAGAAGAGTTGGATGAGAACGTTGATCATATTTGGGATGCAGAAGAGATTGAGGAGTACCCAGACGAAGAGAATCAAAGAGAAAGTAGTTTCCACACTAGGTGTACAGTCGAAGGAAAAGTTTGTTTGGTGTTTGTGGATAGCGGAAGCTGCAGCAACGTCGTGTCGAGGACGATGGTCGAGAAGCTTAAGTTGCAGTCGAAGCTCATCTTCATCCCTGTTGATGCGGGGATCGGCAAGGAATAGATGATTCCAATACCAAAAAAGGAAAGGGAACGTCACTAAGGTTGCGGAATAGAGTGACGTGGGGATGGACGGAAGGATGTGTAAGGGGGGAGGCTAGAATGATGGAAATGGGAATAAGGACAAAGGGATTGATGAAGGATAGGTTGAGATTCAGCCTCCACGGATACAAAACACCACCGCGAAAGAATAACTCAGATAAACTCGTTTGGCCATGGATACACATACACCACCACGAACAAGACGAGGGCGAGGCACAACGCGGAGGATACAGATACACCACCACCGGTTGATACGCTCAACTCAATCCGCACTTGAAATCCACCAAATGAAGAACGAGGTTGAAGGAGAATCCACTCACTTCGGATAGAAAGACAAAGTCTAACAATGGGATTTATAATCTGATCAAAGTTTTTTTTTCAAATTCTTACAAGGGCACCCATTGTATAGGGATCACCAGAACAAGAACATAGCTGCAAGATATTGAACTTAGACAAGATGCATGCATGGCCAGATTCATAGACGAACCATAAATGGCTTATTGAAAATCCAACAAACATAAATACTAATGCATTTCCTCGACTAGATGGCATGTTAGATGAGTTGCATGGAGTGCAGATGTTTTCGAAAGTGGATTGGCGAAGTGGTTACACCAGATTCGGATGAAAGAAGGCGACGAGTGGAAGACAGCCTTCAAGACTAAGCATGGGTTGTACAAATGGTCGGAGATGCCCTCCCTTTGGTTTGTCAAACGTGCCCAACACGTTCATCGCGATTGATGACCCATGTCTTGCGACCTTTCATGGGGAACTTTGGGGTCGTCTGCTTCAACGATATCCTCTCGAAACAACCAGGAGCATGTCGACCATTTGCGAGTTGTGTTCCGCACACTTCAGGAGGAGAAGCTATTTGGAAATCTTAAAAAGTGTGAGTTCTTTCCGCCGAGTATGATATTTCTTGGTTTTGTAGTATCTACATAAAGAACAAGGTCGACGAAAGCAGGATCGAAGTAATCAAGGAGTGGCCGATGCCAAAGTGTTTCCACGACATTCGAAGCTTTCATGGTTTAGCGTCGTTCTACAAAAGGTTCATTCGATGTTTCAGCTCAATCTCAGCCCCACTCACCTAATACTTGAAGGGAGACAAATTCGAGTGGACTTCAGCCACACAAGCTTGTTTCGTGCGACTAAAAACGTGTCTAAGCGAAGCACCCGTTCTTGCATTACCTGACTTTGCAAAGATGTTCGAAATGGAATGCGGATGCATCTGGAGTTGGAATAGGAGGAGTGTTGACGCAGGAAGGGAGACCCATCGCTTACTTCAGCGAGAAGCTCAATGGTCCGAAACTCAACTACTCGACGTACGACAAAGAGTCCCTCACTATTGTTCAAGTTTTGGAGACGTGGAGCCAGTACCTGCTGCCTAGAGAGTTCATGCTGCACACCGACCATGAAGCTCTCAAGTACATCAATGGTCTGCACAAACTCAGCCGGCAACATGCCAAATGCGGAGCAAAGAACGTAGTTACGGATGCCCTTTTAAGGAAGATGATCTTGTTGTCCGCAATGGAGACTAAGCTCATTGGTTTCGCCCAATGGAGATATTAAGGTCATCGCTTATAAGGGCGATGAAGATTTTGCAGAAGTCTTCACCCAATGCACCACTCGGGCGATTGATCGATTCCACCAGGTGAATGGATTTCTATTTCGCTACTCTAAGTTGTGCATTCCCAGGAGTTCGACGCGAGATCTACTCATTCGAGAAGTCCATGGAGGAGGAATCACCGGACACTTTGGAGTCGACAAGACATTGTCGATGCTTCTTCCGGAGAATTTCTGTTGGCCTTGAATGGAGAAGCAAGTTCAATGCCTTATCTCGAGATGTGCTATCTGCCAGCAGGCGAAGAGCCGAGTCCAGCCCCAAGGATTGTATACTCCACTTCCAGTCTCGGAGCGACCATGGGAGCATGTAAGTATGGATTTCGTGCTAGGACTACCGAGAACGCAACAGAGGAAGGATTCGATCATGGTTGTAGTCGATCCATCTTCTGGCATGCTATGAAATGCCGAAGCCCATTTTCCTAACAGCCTATCATCGGCAGACCGATGGACAAACAGAGGTTGTCAATCATATTATGGTTGCAATCCTTCAAATCTTAGTCACGAAGAACCAGAACGATTGGGATGTAAAGCTCGCTCATGCGGAGTTTGCATACAACAGAGCCCCAAGTACGACAACGAAGTCACTACCCTTCGAGATAGTTTACGGACTCAATCCTTTAGTCACTGTCGAACTAATGCCTATGAATGTTGCGAGATCAATTAGTCGGGATGCTAAAGAGCGTGCAAAGCAGTTGCAAATGCTCCATGAGAAGATTCGTGCTCAGATCGAGAAGGCTAATCTTTGATATCAGGAAAGAGCAAATCGTGGAAGGAGAGCGAAGGTTCTTTAGCCGGGAGACTTAGTGTGGATTCATCTGAGGAAGGAACGATTCCCCGCAAAGAGGAAAAACAAGCTGATGCCTCTCGTGGAAGGACCTTTGAAGATCGTCGAACGCATCAACGATAATGCCTACAAGGTCGATCTGCCCGGAGAATATGGAGTTTCCGCCACTTTCAACATTAAGGACCTCATACCATATGTTGAAGATGAGGATTTTGCGAGTTTCAGGGCAAACTCTCTTCAACAAGGGGAGGATGATACGAAGACGGTCGACAACTCACCCACACCCCTTTCATCGCCCACCATAAGAGGACTCACTTTGCTCATTAGCGGTTGACTGGGCGACGAAAGTATCGAGCGACAACTTCAAGGACAGGAGTCAGGCGACGCAACCTATTCAGCGACGATCTTCTAAGCGACATTCATTCTAGGCGACGACTTAAAGATTCGAAGCCGAAGGATCACGAATCCGAGAAGTCTCAAAGAAGCTGAATCAATTTCCCTCCCTTTATTCATGCATTTACTCATTCTTGCATCCGCATTTATGTTTGTTTTCCCAATAAGCTGTTTATGGTTCTTCCATGAATCTGGCCATGCATGCATTTTGTCTATGTTCATGATATAGCGTTTATGTACTTGGGCGACAAGGGTGGTTTTGGTGTCACCTCGCTTGCGATGACCGGGCGACAAGCGGAACTCACGCTGTTGTAGTGGTCGGGTCAAGCGATAGGCGAAGGGGCAAAGTCTTCGGGCCAAGCGACACGGTCAGGTGAAGGCGGCTGAGGAGACGAGGAACCCAAGAGGCTGTTGGTTATGAGCTGACGGATCAGGTCTGACAAATTGCAGCCTAAACATCGCGCCTACTCCACTACCCTACCCCACTAACTATTCAGATCTTGTCGGGAGGAAATATTATATTTTCCTTCCTTATCTTTTGATTTTGTTTCCGTATCTTTTATTTCATTTCCTTTTATTGTCTTTCCTTTGAGGTGGCCTATATAAGCTATTGTCTTGTAACCCTAGAGGACAGTTTATCTTGAATTTAGACATTGAAACCCAGAAACTCTTTGAGCCTCTTTTCTCTTATCACTCGGTGGATTCCGTGTGAGGTGAGATTATCTGAGCCGGTGGTGCGTTGCTGTATCCAGTCGTGGTGTCGTTCAATCCCGAGTCCAAATACGGTGGTGCTGTTGCTATATTCGTACGAGGTCCGGGCAGGGCATGTCCATTCTTCGGTGGCGGCTTAGCTTGTATCCGGATGTTGGCACGCCGTTATCCTTTACTTTCCAGTTTATCACCCTCACCTATCATCGTTCGCTATCTTGGTTCGTTTGTGTCGTTTGAGTAACCGAACCGTCCCACCCCGTCCCTTCATCAGGATCCCTATATAATGGGCGCCCTTGTAACCATTTGAAAAACTTTTGAATGAGATTATAAACCCTTTGGAAGACTTTGTCTTTCTACCCGAAGTGAGTGGATTCTCCTTCAACCTCGTTCTTCATTTGGTGGATTCTAAGTGCGGATTGAGTAGAGCACTCAACCGGTGGTGGTATATCTATATCCTCCGCATTGTGCCTCGCCCTCGTTTTGTTCGTGGTGGTGTATCTGTATCGACGGCCAAACGAGATCTATCAAGTCTTCTTTCACGGTGGTGAATGTGTAACCGTAGAGGTTGAACTCAACCCTCCCTTTTCAGCCGCCTACCCTACACACCTTATGTCCATTTCAGCGTCACTCCATTCCGCACCCTTTACAGTGACGTTCCCCCTTCGTGTTTGGTATTGGAATCATCTATTCCTTACCATCCCCGTATCACCATTGATGTACTTGAGAGCTTCATGATAGAGGTGTGTAGCACGAACTCTCTAGGCAGCATGTAGTGGCTCCACGTCTCCAAAACTCGAACGATATCTAGGAACTCCTTGTCGTACGTCTAGTATTTGAGTTTCGCACCATTGAGCTTTTCGTTGAAGTAAGCGATGGGTCTCCCTTCCTGCATCAACACTCCTCCTAATCCAACTCCGGATGTGTCGCATTCGACTTCGAACATCCTTGCAAAGTCAGGAAAGGCGAGAACGGGTGCTTCGCTTAGACACTCTTTCAGTCGCTCAAAACTAGCTTGTGCGGCTGTTGTCCACTCAAACTTCTCTCCTTTTAGACATCAGTGAGAGGGGCTGCGATCAAGCTGAAACCTCAAATGAATCTCCTGTAAAACGACGCTAAGCCAAGGAAACTACGAACGTTGTGGAAACTCCTCGGCAGTGGCCACTAGACTATACGTTCCTCGAAGCTCCGTTAGAGAGTTGTTGATTCGAGAAGTTCATGGAGGAGGGATTGCTGGCCATCGGGGTGCATAAGACATTTGAAATGTTTT
The DNA here is from genome assembly GCA_023653495.1 of Melastoma candidum. Taxonomy (NCBI): domain Eukaryota; kingdom Viridiplantae; phylum Streptophyta; class Magnoliopsida; order Myrtales; family Melastomataceae; genus Melastoma; species Melastoma candidum. The sequence continues at coordinate 17,088 of JAKZET010000013.1, forward strand.
ACGAACATTTCTATTGGCCAGAGATAAACAAAGTTATCCATGTGCTGCTTCGACGGTGTAGCATTTCTCAGTGAGCTAAGAGTCATATCCAGCCACAAGGCCTCTACACTCCTCTACCAGTGGCAGATCATCCATGGGAGCACGTCAACATGGACTTTGTTCTTGGATTGCCACGAACGCAGCGACAAAGGGACTCCATAATGGTGGTTGTTGATAGATTCTCGAAGATGGCACATTTCATTCCATGCAGGAAGACTGACGATGCCCCTAGTGTTGCGGATCTCTACTTTCACAAAATTGTTCAGCTGCATGGTATTCCAGCGACGATTGTATATGATTGTGTGCAAAGTTCCTGAGTTACTTATGGAAGACATTGTGGCACAACCTTGGGACGAGACTACTCTTTAGCACCACTTGTCACCCTCAGACTGATGGCCTAGCGAAGGTAGTTAACCGAACAACGGGAGCCATCCTCAGGACAATGGTGTCAAAGAATCAAAAGGATTGGGACATCAAGCTTGCCCATGCCGAATTTGCATACAACTGAGCTCCTCACAGCACTACGAAAGCATCTCCCTTTGAGGTAGTTTATGGTATTAACCCGCAGGTGCCTATTGAACTGTTACCGATGTCGTGACCATGGATGCTGTCAAACGAGCCGAGGCAATGCTGAAACTCCACCAGCTGATTCAAGCAAATATAGAGAAGCGAAATGAAAGATACATGAAGAAGGCGAACTAGGGACGTAAAGAACGGATCTTCCAACCCGGTGATCTGGTGTGGATTCATCTTCGTAAGGAAAGGTTTTCTACAAGACAAAAGAATAAACTCATGCCTCGAGCAGAAGGACCTTTTCGTGTGGAACGGATCAACAATAACACCTACAAGATCGACCTCCCGGGGGAATACGAAATTTCGACAACTTTTAACGTTCAGGACCTGACACCATACGAGGATGATGAAGACCCCTTAGATTTGAGGACATATCTTTCCAACAAAGGGGGAATGATGCGCACTACAACCAGATCGAAGAAGTTACAATCAAGGAGGAAGTTCTGGCTTATAATTTGCTGGAGTGGATTGGACTAAGTAATGCTTCATTTAGGCAAGTTTGAAGCATTTTGGAGAAGTAAAGACCCCTACTTAAGACCCAGCCCATGGAAGGACGAATTTGAAGTATTAGAGTCCTAAATGGGGTCATTTATGAAGTTAGTGGGATGGTGGTAGTGGGGGAATTGATTAAGGGGTTAGTGGGGAGTGCATTTTGTGCAGTTTGTCTAGAACTCTCTCTTCGAAGTCCTTTAAAGGGTTCTATGCTGAAGGAGAAGGGGAGATCTTTTGGGAATTTTAAACTTGAGTGGTTCTTTCTTTTCTGTATATCACTTAGCCTAGAATCTAAGTGTGGCGAGTTGAGAGTGTTTTCGCCGCCTTTCGTTCACGGTGGTGCCACCGCTGTATCCGGGTTCGAGGTTGTTCTATCCAGACCTTGTTCGGGTTTGTTCCTAATTTGTTTAGGTTCAAGTTTACTTTGTTAGGTGTTTCCGCATCAAGATTGCACATCTCGAGATCAGACTCTTCTCTTGCTTCTCCATTTGTGGCCAATAGAAATTCTCCTGATGTATCGACAATATCTTGTCGATGCCAAAATGTCCGGCGATTCCTCCTCCATGGACTTCTCGAATGAGTAGCTCTCGTGTCGAACTCCTGGGAATGGACAACTTAGAGTCGCGAAAGAGAAATCCATTCATCTGGTGGAACCGATCAATCGCTTGAGTGGTTCATTGGGCGAAGACTTGTCCAAAATCTTCGTCGCCCTTACATAGATCCCTTAGATACTCGAAACCAATGAGCTTGGTCTCCATTGCGGACAACAAGACCATCTTCCTTGAAAGGGCATCCGCAACTACGTTCTTTGCTCCAGGTTTATGCTTGAGTATAAAGGTAAAAGATTGAAGGAATTCTACCCATTTGGCTTGTCGCCGGCTGGGCTTGTGCTGACCATTGATGTACTTGAGAGCTTCATGGTCGGTGTGTAGCATGAACTCTCGAGGCAGCAGGTAGTGGTTCCATGTCTCCAAAACTCGAACGATAGCTAGGAACTCCTTGTCGTACATCGAGTAGTTGAGTTTCGCACCATTGAGCTTCTCGCTGAAGGAAGCGATGGGTCTCCTTTCCTGCATCAACACTCCTCCTATTCCAACTCCGGATGCGTCGCATTCGACTTCGAACTTCCTCGAAGAGTCAGGTATGGCGAGAACGGGTGCTTCGCTTAGACACTCTTTCAGTCACTCGAAACTAGCCTGTGTGGCTAAAGTCCACTCAAACTTCTCTCCTTTTAGACACTCAATGAGAGGGGTTGTGATCGAGCTGAAACCTCGAATGAATCTCCTGTAAAATGACGTTATGCTATGGAAGCAACGAACGTCGTGGAAACTCTTTGGCACTGGCCACTCCCTAATTGCTTCGATCTTGCTTTCATCAACCTTGATTCCTTCGCTTGACACTACAAAACCAAGGAGTACTACATTGGGTTGGAAGAATTCACACTTCTCGAGATTCCCATATAGCTTCCGTCGCGAAGCATGTGAAACACTGTGCGAAGGTGCTCAACATGCTCGTCGAGACTGCAGCTGTAGATGAGATTGTCGTCGAAGTAGACAACCACGAACTTCCCCATGAATGGTCGCAAGACATGGGTTATTATTAGTTGCATGAACGTGCTGGGCGCGTTCGACAAACCAAAGGGCATCACCAACCATTCGTGCAGCCCGTACTTGGTTTTGAAAGCCGTCTTCCACTTGTCACATTCCTTCATTCGGATCTAGTGGTAGCCACTTCGCAAGTCTACTTTTGAAAACACCTACTCTCCATGCCACTCATCTAACATGTCATCTAACAAGCTGTCAGACCAAGCCGTCAGATCGTAACCGTCCTTTGGGTGGCTCATCGCTTGATGGCCTTTCGTCGCCTGAGAGACGGGTTGCTCGGTGCTCCTCGTCGCCTTGCTTACTCCTTGATCACCAAGTTGAGACCTCCCGTAGGCGACGTTGGCTGAGATGTGGGCGAAGCGACGACCGTCTTTATGTTAGAAAGCCCGCGCACAACTTATGCAAAGTTGTGCATCCCGAATGCGCCGAACTTTCGTTCTTCCGAGCTTGCGTTTTCGGAAGCCTAAACGAACCCTAATCTTTCCAAACCATTAAGAAACATTAGTTATTCGTCCGAGGAACTAGACTAGGGTCAATCTCTTCGCAACGAATGCATGCTGGCTAAGGGAAAGCCCGCGCACAACATATGCAAAGTTGTCCATCCAGAATGCGTAGAATTTTCGTTCTTACGAACTTGCATTTTCGGATGCATAAACGAACCCGACTCGTTCCAAATAATTTACAAACATTAGTTATTCGTTTGGGCAACCAGATTGGGGTCAATTTTATCGCAATGAATTCACCATGGCAAATGGAAAGCCCGCGCACAACCTACGCAAAGTTGTCCATCAAGAATACGCAGAACTTTCGTTCTTCTGAACTTGAGTTTTCGGAACCCTAATCGAAACCGAATCGTTCCAAACCATTTAGAAACAATAGTTAAATGTTCGAGAAACCAGATTGGGGTCAATTTCTTGGCATTGAATTCCAAATTAAAAAGAGAAAGCCGCACAACTTACGCAAAGTTGTGCATCCAGAATGCGTAGAATTTCTTTTTTTCCGGACTTGCGTTTTCGGATGCATAAACGAACATAAATCGTTCCAAATAATTGACAAACATTAGTTATTCATTATAGCAACCAGATTGGAGATAATTTATTCTCAATGAACTAACCATGGCAAATGGAAAGCCCGCGCACAACTTACGTAAAGTCGAGCATCAAGAATGCGTAAAACTTTCGTTCTTCCAAACTTGCTTTTTCGGAAGCCTAAACGAACCCGAGTCATTCCAAACCATTTAGAAACAATTGTTATTCGTCCGAGGATTACGAATATGGTCAATATCTTCGCAACGCATTCATCATGGCAACGAGAAAGCCCGCGATGAAGTTAAGCAAAGTTGTGCATCCAGAATGGGCAAAACTTTCGTTCTTCCTATCTTTGCGTATTGGGACATCAAGCTTGCCCATGCCGAATTTGCATACAACCGAGCTCCTCACAGCACTACGAAAGCAACTCCCTTTGAGGTAGTTTGTGGTTTTAACCTACAGGTGCCCATTGAACTATTACCGATGCCGAGCAAGGATGTCGTTAACATGGATGCTGTCAAACGAGTCGTGGCAATGCTGAAACTCCACCAGCATATTCGAGCAAATATAGAGAAACAAAATGAAAGATTAATGAAGGCGGAACCAGGGACGTAAAGAACGGATCTTCCAACCCGGTGATCTTGTGTGGATTCATCTTCATAAGGAAAGGCTTTCTACAAGTCGAAAGAATAAACTCATGCCTCGAGCAGAGGGACCTTTTCGTGTGGTGGAACTGATCAACAATAACGCCTACAAAATCGACCTCCCGGGGAATATAGAGTTTCGGCAACTTTTAATGTTTAGGACCTGGCACCATACGAGGTTGATGAAGACTGTTTAGATTTGGGGACAAATCTTTGCCAACAAAGGGAGAATGATGCGCACTACAACCAGTTCGAAGAAGTTACAATCAAGGAGGAAGTTGTGGCCTATAATGTACTGGAGTGGATTGACCAAGTAATGCTTCATTTGGGCAAGTTTGAAGCATTTTTGAGAAGTAAAGACCCCTACTTAATACACCGCCCATGGAAGGACAAATTTAAAGTATTAGAGTCTTAAATTGTGTCATTTATGAAGTTAGTGGGATGGTGGCAGTGGGAGAATTGATTAAGGGGTTAGTGGGGAGTGCAATTAGTGCAGTTTATCTAGAACTCTCTCTTCGAAGTCTTTTAAAGGGTTCTATGCTGAAGGAGAAGGGGAGATCTTCGGGAGGTTTAAACTTGAGTGGTTCTTTCTTTTATCTATATCACTTAGCCTAGAATCTAAGTGTGGTGAGTTGAGAGTGTTTTGGCAGCCTTTTTCGCTCACGGTGGGGCTATCGTTGTATCCGGGTTCGAGGTTGTTCTATCCAGACCTTGTTCGGGTTTGTTCTTAATTTGTTTAGGTTCAAGTAAACGACTTCATCCTTGTAGCTTTTTCCCAATCGAGAACGGAACTCTCGCTCTCTAGGTCACTCAAACATCACTCTCCTTGTTGAGCCATTGAAGACGATAGGGGTGAGGATGAGCTTCGATAGGCAACTTCAGCTTTTCGACCAACGTCCTCAACATGGCGTTGGTGGAGCTTCCTTTGATCACCAAGTAAACTTTTCTTTCGACTGTGCATCTGGTGTGGAAAATACTTTCCCTTTGATTTCCTCTCTCGCCAGTGTCACGCTTAACACTTTTCGGATGACGAACAACTCTCCTTCGTCCGGGTACTCCTCAATCTCCTCTGCATCCCAAACAGGATCGACGTTCTCATCGAACTCTTCTTCTCCATCCGACACCTCTCTAATGACAACGTTTCTTCTCGACGGACACTCAGAAGCCATGTGTCCTATTCCTTGGCACTTGAAACATCGTCTAGCATTATCTCGCTCGTTCGACTTAACTTCTGATCTGGTAGTCGATGAAGGAGTTTTTCTCGATGTCGTCAACGGTGGCTTTGCCTGGGTACTCGATCTTCTCGCTTGCTGCCCCTGGGTACTCAACTTCTGATGCCCCTTGTTGAAACGCGAAACCTTCATGAATGAGCGGGTACCCGATCTTCTCGCTTGTTATGCTCAACCTTGAGGGTAAGCGCCCTAACATCATTGAAGTTGAAATATCGCTGAAGTTCGACAACATCCGCGATCTGGGCTTAAGTCCTCGAAGATACCTAACCTAGCAATGGTTTGCTCTTGGGCTTCTTGAACATCACACTGCAGCAAAAGTCTCTCGAATTCCCTCGTGTACTCCGATACATTTGAAACTTGCTGAAGCGACTGCAACTTGAGGTAGAGATCCCGTTGATAATGTTCGTATCTGATCACGTCCTTCTCTTCGACGCTGGTGGTTGGTGTTCTCCCACCATAAACTGGCGTACTTCTTCAATTTTAATGCAGCCAACTTAACCTTTCGTTCCTCGGGCACCTCTTCATAGTCGAAGATGCGCTCTACCGTGTGCATCCAGTCGATGAACTCCTCGGGATCCAAGTTTCATTCGAACTCCGGAATCTGAACGCTCATCGTCGGGGCTCTTCTCTCCTGCCTACGATACTCCGATGAAGATCCTCGTTGAGACTCCTCACGCCATGGGTTCTCCTCATCATCGCTGTCTATTCGACTGCGGGAAGTCGCTGCATGGTGTGTCCGTAACGACTGTAGTTGCTGCTGAAGATCGGCTATCTGCTCCTCAAGCCGAGCAACTTGTGCTTCATCTAGAGTCATACCGCGTTGAAATCTTCCGGCCATTGACAACCGTGGGCTCTGATACCAAGATGATACAGGGACGGAAAGGAATAGATGATTCCAATACCGAAAACGAATGGGGATGTCACTGAAAAGGGTGCGAAATGAAGTGACGCTGGAATGGGCAGAAGGTGTGTAGGGTAGGCGGCTGAATGATGAAAAAGAAGGGTTGAGATCAACCTCCACGGAAACAGATGCACCACCGTGAAAGAAGACTCGGATAGACTCGTTTAGCCCGTGGATACAGAGACACCACCACGAACAAGACGAGGATGAGGAACAACGCGGAGGATACAGAAACACCACCACCGGTTAGCCCTCGACTCAGTCCGCACTTGGAATCCACCAAATGAAGAACGAGGTTGAAGGAGAATCCACTCACTTCGGGCAGAAGACAAAGTCTTACAAAGGGTTTATAATCTAATAATAATAAGTTCTCCCAAATGCTTACAAGGGCTCCCATTATATAGGGATTACCTGAACAAGAACTTAAATGCAAGACAATGAATGTAAAAAAATGCATGCATGGCCACATTCATGGACGAACCATAAATGGCTTATTGGAAATGCAACAAACATGAATGCAAGATAGTGGAGGCGAGGGTGGCTGGACAAGCAATGCACCTTTAATGCCTGTCTTCAATGCAATGTTGCATCTACTTCGACCAGACTTCCTTCGACGGCTCCTTCCTTTGACGACACCTTGGTTCGACAGTTAGTCGATGATGAGCAAGCAAATAGCTCTAGTCGATGGTGCGTCGATTACCTTGTATCGTCATCAA
>JAKZET010000014.1:0-16000 GCA_023653495.1 Melastoma candidum
GATTTTGCATCAGATTATATCCCAGCCGCCCGAGCCTACTTCTTCGTACATCGACGTCATGGCGGTCTCAATTTACTCTTCACGGCGGCTTCGGTTCATTTCCCCAATTGTCAATTCTGGGTAAACTCTTTCCATCGCTTCTATTTCTATTTTTTTTATGAGTTGGTTTGCTTTTACTTTTATTTCGTGTCTTGGCAGTGAATGTGGGATCAAGTTCGGCCCCATCCTTGACTCAAAATATCCCGGAATCTCATCCCACCATCGGGGACGATTACTGCGACGGATGCCACTTTACGACATCACAAACACACTGAACAAGCGAAGCCCTTCACAAGAGAAAAATGATTCATCATCACCAAAGATTCTGCATCAGCGAGTCTGAATTTCTGACCAACTGAGAAGTTAAAAACATAGCAACCAGAACCTCTATCTCCCAACCCGACTATTCAATGTCCATCCTGATCAGCGGCACCTCATCTCCGCCAACGAGTAACTCGAGGACAATCAGACCACCGGTAGCACCTGGTTTCACAGTGATGTAGTCGTTCCAGGGCCAGCCCTCGCCGCCGTCATCGACCAGCCAGTCCTCGCCGCCGTCCCCGACCAGCCCTCGCCGCCATCCCCGATTAGGTCTCCTCTTTGCAGCCGTCGACCAGCCTGCCTTCCTCGTCACCGGCCATCTCTCCTCGTTGCCGTCACCGACCAGCTCTCGTCGTCCTCGTCATCGACCAGCCAGCCCTCGTCGTCCTCGTCATCGACCAGCCAGCCCTCGTCGTCCTCGTCGTCGACCAGTCCTCCTCGTCGCCGACCAGCCATCCTCGTCACCATCGTTGACTAGTCACCCACCAGCGGCCACCAATGGCTTGCCTCCGACCTTCACCTCGACGTTCTCGCCCATGACCAAGCGGCATCTCCTCGCTCCAGTCGTCAGCCCCGTAACCACCGATGGAAGATCTTCGGCCCGCATCCGCACCATCTCCCATGAAGAAACCGAAGAAGAAGCCAGCGGCCGCCCTCGCCCCGTCGGCCGAATCCGTTCTGGTCACCGTCGTCCCCCACGTCTAAAAGCAGCGTCAGAATCAAGCACCACACCGGCGACTAGCCACCGTCCTACATTACGAGACTCCTTCCAGATTAGGCGTCACCCCTCCATCCCAGATCCGTTCGCGTGAGGCCGCTGTTTTCCTTGCCGGGGAAGACCTTCTCCGACCTCGGCAACTCTGCACCCTGGCTCCAATCCCAGCCCCAACGTTTCTCCGTCAATATCAAGTCTAAGCCCTCCATCATCGGCTTCCCCAAGACGCAGAGGACTGCCCTAGCCGAGGCCGAGGAACACGAGGCCCTCAGGTGATGCATCAAGCTGATCTCATCCCCGACGTTTTCGACGACAAGGTTTCTTCCCAGACGACTTCGGCGATTCCCTCGGCCGTCCTCCCGTATTACGCCCCCGAGTCCTTCAAGCTGTCCAAAGATGCCGAGTACGGCTGGTTCGACCGCAACGCCTTCTTCGAGCACAAGCACTCCATCGACTCCTCGTCCTGAACCCCCGCAACTGCTTCTATTTGGTAACATACCCTTCTGCGCAATCTGGTTTTCTGTGGTTTTTGTTTTGTTTTTTTTAAAACTTGCTTCCAGAGTGTGTACCTTATGAGACAAAGTTTTGTTGTTGTTTTGTGATAAAAAGAAAAAAAAAAAAAACTTTTTTCGTTGCTCTGATATATCACGTGACTTGTCTTAAAAATAATTATTATTCCTTTAAAACTTATTTCTTTAAAACTTTGCTTGTGCGGGACTGTCTTTTGCAACGAAAGAGAAAACATTATAAAATTTCTATTACAATTATTATTTTGAAGTGCTGGTATTGAAACTTATAATAACTTTCGTTTTACATAATTTAATAATTGGCTTAGAATCATCGATTTTCTTAAATTTACATTTATATTCGTAACGCCCGACAGTTGGCAAGTTTTAGGAAGCGGCTAACGTTACATGCACGTAACCGTTACGTGCTTTACTAATTACTAAAATATTTTTTAGTAATATTACTAAAAATCGACATTTTTTAGTAAAAGTATTAGTAAATTACTAAAAAAAATTAGTAATTCGTTACTAACATTTCACTGTTTAAAGATTAGTAAAGTTACTAAATCACATTACTAAATTTTTTAGTAATCGATTACTAAGAAGTGGTGGTCAGTTTCGTAACGGATTACTAAAAAAACGGTGACTTTACAGTTTATTTTAGTAATCGTTACTAAAAATTCACTGTATAACTTTAGTAATCGATTACTAAACTTTTCGTTTTTTTTAGTACACGTTTACTAGAAAATTTAGTAATCGGTTTTAGTAACTTTCCGAATCGTCAAACAGTGAAAAGTTAGTAACGTTTACTAACTTTTTTTGGGAAATTTAGTAATGATTTACTAATTTTGTAACCGAATTTAGTAATGATTTACTAAATTTGTAACCAAAATTAGTAAATTACTGTTTGACATAGTAAAGTCGTTAGTAAATTACTAAAATTTTGTATTACTTTTCGTAATCAGTTACTAAATTTTGAAAAAAATTTAGTAAACAATTACTAAAATTTTTAGTAATTTACTAAACAGAACAGTACACTCCGAACCTAATAACAAACCAGCTTTCGATGTGAAATTACAAATCTACCCTTTGCGGTTAAATTACTAAACCAGTCACACATTCCATTTGTAAATTTACCCCCTTTCACCCTTCGTCCGAATCGTCCTCGTCGTCCTCATCGTCCTCCGTCGTCCTTCTTCCAACTTCATCCTCCCGTGGTCCCGAACCTCCGTCCATCCCGTCCGAACCTCCCCTCCGATCGGCGACTCCCCTCCCCTCCGATCGGCGTGCCCTGCGTCCTTCCGTGCCCTGCGTCCGTTGAAGCAGAAGTGTTGCCCATTACGATATCGACCGGCGGGATACGGTCTCTGTCTTATGTTCTTAGAAGAAATGGATGGTGTCTTCAATCAGCAGCCCCCACGATTTGGTAAGGTTCCGTGGCCTCACTTTTTCAATCTGTTTGCCTCCAATAATATGGACCGAAATCTGTCCAGCGTTACCTGAATTCCGTGATTGTAGGTGAGCAGGATACGACTGAACTCTTCAATATAGTAACGGACATGAATGAGGAGCAGTTGTTCAGTATGTCATTCGGTACTTCTGAAGAAGTTGAAGAGTTCGTTAAAATCTATGCGATGGTACGTGGCTTTTCAGTTAGGAGAAGAGATTGTCAGAAGCTTCGAAACGGTGAATGCGTTATGAGAAAGTGGGTTTGCTCAAGGGAAGGTGAATGTTCGGATGCCCATGTGTTGACGGAAGTTGGTCGGGTTAGGCCGTCTGAGAGAACAGGTTGCGGTTGTTTCTTCAAAGCTAGAGTCGAGATGAACGGACAATGGAATTTGGTTGCGGTTAAGTTAGAACACAATCATGAAATGGTTAGCAATGATTTGTCATATTTCATGCGGGAAAGACGCAAGATTTCCGAGGAAGATATGACATTTGTTCGCCGAATGCTGGATGTTGGATTCAGGCAATGTGATATTATGCGACTACTTGTACACGTATCCGGGGGACACGAACATGTTGGTTTCCTGATGAAGGACGTGAATAACAGAAAGCTTAAGGAAGAGTCAGGCCGGGAATTCGGTACTTGAGATTCCGTCATTGCTTACCTCCTTTCTAGGAAAAGTAGTGAGAGTGGTATGACTTATGAAACTTTTGTTGAAAATGACCAAGTGAGTCGCATATATTGGGCCGATAGTACATCCATTGCTGATTACCAGGCTTTCGGCGATGTTATAGCTGTAGACTCTACGTTCAAGACGAACAAATATGGGATGCAAATGATCATCATTGTTGGCGTTAATCATCATCATCAGAGTACTGTATTTGGTGCTGCGTTGATGATTTCTGAAACAATTGATGACTACAGTTGGCTTTTCCGTACTCATACGCAAGTAATGGGAGGGAAACATCCGATTAGCGTTGTAACGGACTCCGACCGGGCGATGATTGCATCTGTTAGAGCAGTTTGGCCAACCGCAAAACACAGGTTATGTCTATGGCATTTTAGCAGGAACATTGCGCGTCACGTACAAGATCCGCGATTGCGAGCCCATATATCGTCCTTCATGTACAGTACTAGACCATTTGAAGAAGTTGAAGAGGAGTGGTCGTCTGTGGTATCACATGCAGGATCGGTGAGCACTAGATGGTTGCGACAGATTTATGCATGCAGACGTATGTGGTGGCAAACGTGTTTACATGGTCATTTTTGGGCTGAGCTTAGAAGCACTCAACGATGCGAACGAATGCATCGTTTTATGAAGGGATATGTGACTGCGAAACACAAATTACATGATTTTGTGCATAACTTTGAGCGTGCAGTAGTTGATCTTCGTCACAAGGAATATGAGCAGGACTTCAACTCATCGCAAAAGGCGTTAAGGCCAACTACGATGTTGCGTCGACTTGAGGAGGATGCACGTCGCTTGTACACCCAGACATCGTTCCGTAAGGTGCAGATTGAGATGCAAAAGGAATCGAGATTTTACGTGGAAAATGTCGTCGACGGGAATATCGCGATCGTCTACATACTGTCATGTTACGAAGGTGAGCGGAGGTGCGTGCAAGTTTCGTCTTCGAAGAATACAGTTGAACTTACATGCAGTTGCTTACATTTCGAAACCTTTGGATTCCCGTGTTCTCATATATTCCACATAGCGAAAGTCGAAGGCTTTGTTCACATACCGAAGCATCTAGTAATGAAAAGGTGGACTAGGACAGCCAAAGTGATATACGAAGAAGGATTTACAAGGCCGGAATATTCTGTTGATGTGGGTGATCTGCGACAGGGTATTCTCATGGCAGATTGCAGACGTATGTGTTATTTGGCCGGGAAGACGGATGGCACATTTCGTAAACTGCAGAAGAAAGTAAAAAAATTGACAGCGGAGCTCGAGCGAAGTTGCGGAACAGAGGAGTTGATGAGTCCCGATGCTGTACGTATGAACGTCTCTTTCCGAAACGCAGGGAACTACAGAAACGTTGGCAATAACGTTGGGAACGGATGCAACGAAAGTACTTCGGACACGCATGGACATGTTATTTGCGAAGAGAACTCAACATATGGTATGCTAAATATGTAAGTTTAAGATAACAGTACTTGAGAATAGTGTATGCTCGTACTTCTTAGAATTCAGTAACGAAGTTTGTAGTTTCAAGAAATGTTAACCGGAGTGCATAGTCTATGGTCTTGTCCCCAATATATACAACAGAAAAGGTTGACAAAAAAAGGTCCGACGTACATGCATCGAGTACAGCAACTTCAAAACCTACTTTTGATATGATAGACTATTAAAGGTGAAGTAGGTGATCATGCGCGAATGGCAGGGACAGAAGTTGTTGAATCACTGTCCTCCATTCGCTTCCTCTTGGTCTTGCCGTCCTCCTTCACCTTCTGCAATATAATTTTCCTTATGTGATTCCCAGACCATTTGATAAAACTTATCACCAGCTTTAACCTGTCAGCAGGACCTACAATCTGAAAATAACCAGATTTACACTCGCTAAGCAAAACCAGCAGCAACAGAACTATATGACAGACTATAAACCATGACTTCATAACCATCACGACTGTGGGAGGCAGAACATTTTGATTACCACATTCTCAGCCCCTTCTGGGGGATCCGGCAAAGACATGAACTTCATGACATAGATACCACATTCGTTTCTGCATAACACCAATACATAACATAGAAGGGGAATTATTATATGAGAACTGCAATATGGTATCACATACCATATGAAAGTCTATGATCTGCAATATGGTATCACATATAAATAATGAGACCTGCACAGGTATATCCTTAATATGAATACAAAGAAAGTCTTACATCATTGGCAATCCATCTATCCGGTCTCACAGACAGCATAGCATGCCTATTAATATGGACCGATTCGGTGACACAAAGACATTCACTGCGGAAGCAACATTTCAACGAAGTTACATACAATACTCACTACAATTGAAAATGTAACATTCCAATAACACAAAGGTACAGCAATTTGACACAAACCTATTATCCAGGTCCTCATTCCAAGCGTACTTTAAGATATTCCACTGAGCCGCAGTAAACACTTTCAGCTCACTTAAGGGGAAATCCTTTGGAATGATTTTTTGAAGTCCCTATATACGGAAAAACAAACTACCGCACATCAACAACAACTACGGACAATTCTTCAACGTCACTTCAACTTATACCTCAGGTATAAGTTCACGAGCCCGCTTCTTTGTTCGCTTTACTGGCTTTGGTGGTACGAATGGGCTGGTCATTATTGTGGAAGGCTTCCTCTCGGCAGTACGACGAGTATGCCTTCTGAATACATTTGTTGTTGATGAGCCGCTTTCCTGTTGCATTTAATAATAAAACACATCATGCACCATCTACTTCCTATAACTAAATTGAAATTTCCTCTACTGACCTTTACATGAATCTCTGCTTCATGCGCCTGCTTCCTATTTCTTATGCCTGTGAAGACAGGCTCCTCTTCAACGGCAAGTGGGTCATGATTGATATCCATGACAGCCCCTTTCGCAACGGCATCATCTTCAGGGCCATCTGCAGCTACTACTTCAATCCCCTGTTTTCCTTTGTCGGCAGCCTCCATATCCAGTTTCTCTTCAAGTGCAGTTCCTTCTCCAATTTTCGCCTTCCCTTTATCCCAGAAGAATGTACACTTGTCGGCTTCCTCGGACTTTGTCATTTCAAAGTCACATTCATTCTCCGCGACTGTCGGGCCCAGGTATGCTCCCATTTTGTTAAGGGCTCTAGCCAAGTGCAGCTCACGCGGATCGGAATAGTCATCCGAACCCTCAGGAAGTGGCTTAGATGCTGCAGTATGGTCGTACGGGACAAGGCTTCTTTCAGAAACCATTGTGGAACCCACCTCACATACAGGTTCACTGACGCCGACGTCTTGCGGAACGGGTTCGTCGATTGGAGAGTGAGCTGACTGCTGGACATGTTGAGCATCTTTCAACGGATCAGAAGATTCTTTCACTACATCCTCACCGTGGTGAACATTATCTTCATTTGCCTTGTCTTCACCAAAGTCTGGTATCACATTCGGTATGCCTTCATGACCTTGAACTCTTCGGACTTCGTCCAGAATCAAGGACAACTTCCGTATTATGGCTTCATTGCTGGCTTGGAGTCTTCTTACCGAAAATTCCACCGTCTGTTCATGCATTTCATATCAGCAAGAAAATTAGTGTAACCTATGTGATATGCCCATTATAGTGGTCTGCGATGATAACTTACCTTCAACCGACGCATAACCACTCGCATCGTCGTTGCCTCCTTTGAACACTCTACGTCATCCTCTGGAATACTCTCCGATTCTCCGACATCCTCTTCCTGGAAGTAACACAGATCAATAAAAAGTGTAGGTAGCTTCAGATACATTCCATGTCAATGACATATACGTCCCCACTTACAATCTCCGCAACATCCACTATTATGGTTTTGAAAAACGTTCTCAGCCGATCGTCGTCCCACTCGCGACACAGCGGTAAGTTCCGATTGCTCCTTGATAAATCACGCCCAGCCTTCACACTTTTACAAGCATAGAACAACTACAACATTCACGACGAACAAAGCAGGCAGAATGTAATGACCAAGACGAAAGTTAACAACGAAGAACAAAGTAAAAAACCATATCAATCGTTCAATATTTCTAACAAAGACGAAACTTCAAAACCTTACCGGAAGTAGATGCACACAGCCGCCTATGTACTTCGAATCTAGTTTCTGATATGTCTTGATATGCGTACACAAACAGTCAAGAACATGCGTTGCCCAGTCAAATTTTCCTATTGCCGCAACATCCCGCGTGGCAAGAAGATAACCTTTGTCGATGTCAAAGGCGGTAGTCGGACACAAGTAGCTTCCTATGATGAAAATTATTGCCTCAACTCTCCATAACTCATCCGGAACATCTCTTGAAAGGAGCTTACTCTCAACTGACTTTAGAGATATTTTTCCCCTCTTTATGTGCTCCTTCAGCTCATCCCGTACTGTTTCCATATGCCCGCTAAATGGGACACCCACTTTTGAACTTGGTATCCCGAGTATGGCTTCCACATCAGAAGAGAGCAATGGTTCTTCGAGTCCATTAATGGTCATCACCCTTTTAACCGGATCGAACGCCCTTATTAGTTTCTTCACGACGGTGTGATTTACATGCTTACTCGAGAGATGAAGCAGGCCATCAAATCCGAGTTCAGCTAGGGCGGATCTCTTAGGTTGGTTGAAGGTCATCAGGACGGAAAATAATTTCTTCGGACTGCTGCGGGTATATAGGTAATCCTGTAACAATTCAAGGAACAAAAGCTCGATCCAACTTTTACACAGAACCTATCCAATGAACAAAAAAAATTTCACTGTACACCATACCTGGTCAACACACACACGCACGGCCTTCCCCTTTTTCTTTTTCGACATATCAGGCGTATTAACATTGCCGCCACTAACGGCAGTTTCGCCAGCTGCAACCTGTCCTCGCTCGATCTCTCCTCCTTCAATGTCTACCCGATCCATATCTGCATATATTACAGAACCATTTCGCGTAAACCGTAAATCAAACCATATAATCAATACCAACACGGACGACGAAAGGAAAAACGGAAGAAGAAGAAATAGATGGGGGAAACACGGATTAGGGTTTACTGGGTTTGGGACGGTGAAAGAAAAATGAAGACGAGGATGGGGAAGAGGAGCGTACCTGAAGGCCGCGATTGGAGGGACTTGCCAGGAGGAAACCGGCTCCTCAAGTACGCTTTCAGCTTCGGATGGGATGAACGGACGCAGGGCACGCAAGGACGCAGGGCACGCCGATCGAAGGGGAGGGGAGTCGCCGATCGGAGGGGGTTGGAGTCGCCGATCGGAGGGGAGGTTCGGACGGGATGGACGGAGGTTCGGGACCACGGGAAGATGAAGTTCGAAGAAGGACGACGGAGGACGATGAGGACGACGAGGACGATTCGGACGAAGGGTGAAAGGAGGTAAATTTACAAATGGAATGTGTGACTGGTTTAGTAATTTAACCGCAAAGGGTAGATTTGTAATTTCACATCGAAAGCTGGTTTGTTATTAGGTTCGGAGTGTACTGTTCTGTTTAGTAAATTACTAAAAATTTTAGTAATTGTTTACTAAATTTTTTTCAAAATTTAGTAACTGATTACGAAAAGTAATACAAAATTTTAGTAATTTACTAACGACTTTACTATGTCAAACAGTAATTTACTAATTTTGGTTACAAATTTAGTAAATCATTACTAAATTCGGTTACAAAATTAGTAAATCATTACTAAATTTCCCAAAAAAAGTTAGTAAACGTTACTAACTTTTCACTGTTTGACGATTCGGAAAGTTACTAAAACCGATTACTAAATTTTCTAGTAAACGTGTACTAAAAAAAACGAAAAGTTTAGTAATCGATTACTAAAGTTATACAGTGAATTTTTAGTAACGATTACTAAAATAAACTGTAAAGTCACCGTTTTTTTAGTAATCCGTTACGAAACTGACCACCACTTCTTAGTAATCGATTACTAAAAAATTTAGTAATGTGATTTAGTAACTTTACTAATCTTTAAACAGTGAAATGTTAGTAACGAATTACTAATTTTTTTTTAGTAATTTACTAATACTTTTACTAAAAAATGTCGATTTTTAGTAATATTACTAAAAAAATTTTTAGTAATTAGTAAAGCACGTAACGGTTACGTGCACGTAACGTTAGCCGCTTCCCAAGTTTTAGCTTTTTTTATGCGTAACTTAGATCAAAATTTGAAAACGACTTATTTGACGCGTTAATCTCATTTTTTCAAAATTATGCTTTTATTTTAAAAATTTTAACAATCCATTCCAAGTGAGGATTTCATTATCTTCTGTGATTGTGATTATTAGCGTGATTACTATTCATTTCCAGGAAACCTCATTCTTCTCACATTTCTTTCTCTAAATTAGTCATCCCCCTGTTTGCTTTCTTACGATTGTTGTGCTTCTGCCTTTTGTTTTATTGTTATTAATACCAAATCAAACGTGGGTTGGTTTTCTTTGTTCCGAGTCTAATACTGCTTAGTTTATTAATTTTAACAATTGTGGGTAAACTTCATGAGATCTCGATCCAAATTTTTACATTGTTATTATTATTTGCAATCTGTGTACGTGTGATGAATTTTTCCTTTTTAGGCTTGTTAACTTAATTTATCATGTTAACTTATCTTAATAAACATTTGCAAGTTGTTCTTCAATTAAAAATCTTCTCGAACGGTTTACTTCGTTTATTCGATATTTATGCAGGTACCTTAGGGGCGTGCCTTGCAGACAACCAAGGCACGCATCCCATCCAACGCATTCAGGATAACGAAGTATTCGAGGGATTATTTGGATTCTCGAAGATCAAGACCCTCTGAAGACGGCTTCGCACTCATCAACGTTACGGCATTAGTGGCTCGCCAGGTTCACCGTAAACCTATTCTAAAAACGGCACCGTGAGGTACAAACGCTAACGGGGGCGTCCTACAGAGAGCGAGAAATGGTACAAACACCCGGTTCTCCCTTGAATTTATTTTTGGCTTAGAAACTGTTAAGGGCATTAATCAATCTTTGATTGTCTACATTTTTGCCCAAGATCAATTTTTAAGAAATATTTTCTAAAAAATAATTCACGTAGACATTTTAAGCATTATTGAGCTCGAGATCATTTTTTTTTAATGTCAAACAACTTCTGTTCTAAAACCGAGCTCAAATAAATTAGACATCGGAAACACATGATAAACGCCTCCCTTTTCTTTGTGATGCATGCGATTAAGTAATCCCTAATTCCCGAACCTTAACGAATCTCTATAGTTCTTCTAACTTGAACTTAAAATAAGTTAGTGGCGACTCCAACACGTTTTCAAAATCCGAAGCCTTATCGTCAAGGGAGGATATCCATTTTAGATGGAACCGGAAACGGGATCCACTCGCGACAGCAGTCGTCATCGAAAATAAAGGACCTGTCCTTTTCTAAGAGATTGCATAGTGGTTTGGAAATTTTGGAAAAGTCCTTGATAAATCTTCTGTAAAATTCTGCGTGTCCAAGAAAACTCCGGATTGCTTTGACTGATGTTGGTGGCGGCAACTTCTCGATCGTTTCTATCTTTGCTCGATCCACTTCAATCCCCTTGTTTGATATCCTGTGTCCAAGAACAATACCCTCTCGAACCATGAAATGGCATTTTTCCCAATTTAAAATAAGGTTTGTTTCTTCACAACGTTTCAGCACGCGAGCTAAATTTGTCAAGCAATCATCAAAAGACATCCCAAAGATGGAAAAATCGTCCATAAAAACTTCAAGGCACTGCTCAACCATATCAGTGAAAATAGACATCATGCATCTCTGAAACGTAGCTGGGGCATTACATAGACCAAAAGGCATTCGACGAAAAGCAAACGTACCATACGGGCATGTAAAAGTAGTCTTTTCTTGATCTTCTGCTGCTATGGCAATTTGGTTATATCCAGAATAACCATCTAGAAAACAGTAAAATCCTTTACCTGCTAGGCGATCCAACATTTGATCTATAAACGGAAGTGGGAAGTGATCCTTTCTGGTGGCTTTATTCAACTTCCTATAATCCATGCAAACTCGCCAACCAGTCACCGTACGCGTGGGAATGAGCTCATTCTTTTCGTTGGAGACAACGATCATCCCACCTTTCTTAGGTACACACTGCACAGGACTCACCCAAGAACTATCAGAAATCGGGTATATTATACCTGCATCAAGCCATTTGATGATTTCCTTCTTGACTACTTCCTTCATGTTCGGGTTGAGTCGTCGTTGATTCTCCACCGAAACCTTATGATTTTCTTCTAACAAAATCTTGTGCATGCAAATTGATGGACTGATACCTCGAATATAAGCAATTGTCCACCCTAATGCTCGTTTATATTCCCTCAAGACTCGAAGTAATTTCTCTTCCTGTGTCATTGTTAGTGCCGACGAAATAATAATGGGTAGAGTTTCATTACTTCCAAGATATGCATACCTTAGGTGTTCAGGTAATGGTTTTAACTCCAATTGGGGTGGTTCTTCAATCGATGGTTTCATCGGATTATGCGGCCTCTCCAAGGCTTCAAAATGCGCCCCTCTTAACATGTGTGGTATTGCATCCATTGCTGTTATCACTTCTTGTACTTCTTCATTGTCGGATGACGTTGAGTTCATTGCAACTTCAAGTGGATCCTCATATGGAATCTCTGTAGAGTACCTGCTCAAAACATCTTCAATCAGAAAGCATTCATCAATTTCATTCGGGCATTTCAGCGATTTTAAAACATTAAAGGTCACTTCCTCATCATTAACCCGAATGGTTAGTTCACCTTTTTGAACATCAATGAGGGCTCTACCTGTTGCCAAGAATGGTCTCCCTAAAATGATGGGGATATTTTTATCTTCCTCAAAATCTAAAACTACAAAATCCGCTGGAAAGATAAATTTATCCACTTTAACAAGCACATCTTCAACAATACCCCTAGGATATGTTATTGATCTATCAGCTAACTGCAATGTCACAGACGTAGGTTTCACTTCCCCCAAACCTAACTCATGGTATACAGATAAAGGCATAAGATTAATACTTGCGCCAAGATCACACAGAGCCTTACCATTGAATTGCGAACCAATAGTGCAAGGGATAGTGAAACTACCTGGATCCTTTAGCTTAGGAGGAAGTTTTCGTTGCAATATGGCACTACATTCCTCCGTTAGTGCTACGGTTTCAAACTCACCTAACCTTCTTTTCTTCGATAGGATGTCCTTCATGAACTTGACGTAGCTCGGCATCTGCTCAAGAGCTTCTGCAAAAGGAATGTTAATATGGAGTTTCTTAAACACGTCGAGAAACTTACGGAATTGGGCTTCATCATGCTTCTTTGCTCTTTGAGGGAATGGAAGTGGTGGTCGTTCTATCTTCCACATGTTGGGTATTATCCAAGTGGGACGATGTGGTTGATCAGTTGGGGGAAGGACACGTCCTTCAGTTGGCAGGGTCGCGTCCTTCTGCGTTGCTTCTTCCACAGAATGTTCAGGGACGCGTCCCTCAAATTCGGAGGACGCGTCCTTCACGGTTCTGTGAAAATTCTGAAGTTCATGATTTCGTCCTTTGTTCAGCTTGGATGTGTTCGCCTCCTCATCGATTGGCTCTCGTGGAAGATCACTAATCTCACTTGACTTTTTATTGTCACTCGACCGAATCTTTGGTGGTACTTCTTCAAGTGCCCGGCCGTTTCTCAAAGTTACTGCTTTAACATATTCTCGTGGATTGACCTCAGTATCACTTGGCAACCCTCCTTGTTGACGCGAGTTCAAGGCTTGAGCGAGTTGACTGACTTGATTCTCCAAGTTCCTTATTGATGCTGTTTGATTCTTTATTATGGCATCTTGATTCGCCATGTACTTATCTTGATTCGCCATGTACTTCGTCATCAAATCCTCAAAATTCGTCTTTTTTTCTAGTTCTGGGGCTTTGGGTTGCTGAAATCCCGGAGGTTGCGTTGCTCGATGATCCATTGTTTGTTGCCCTTTCCAAGAAAAGTTAGGATGGTTCCTCCACCCCGGATTATACGTGTTGGAATAGGGATTGTTCCTTTGATTTCCAATAAAATTAGCCTCTTCCATGCTTGCAGAACATTGATCTGTTATATGTCCACCACCGCAGATATCACATCCTCTAGTTGTACCTTGGATGGACTGTACATTCACCGTCTCGAACTTCTTAGCCAACGCCGATATCTGCGCTTGAATAGATGTGAGTGCATCCAGTTCATGAGCACCCGAAACTTTTCTACCACTTATTCGGTCGAACGATTGACTCGGTACACATGTTCTCCTCATAGTCTCCAAAAGCTCCCTTCCTTCTACGTATGATTTTCGTAGGAATGATCCGTTCGATGCTAAGTTGAGGTCCTTGCGCGATGTTTCCGACAACCCATTGTAAAAAGCTTCCAATTGTCGCCATCCCGGTAGATCATGATATGGGCACTGAATTAATAAATTTTTGAAGCGCTCCCAAGCCTCCACGAAAGTTTCTGTATCATGTTGCTTGAATGTGCAGATTTCATTCCTCATGTGGGATATCTTGGATGGCGGGAAATATTGATCTAGGAATGCTTCTTCCATCTGTTCCCAGGTATTGATTGATCCAGCCGGTAGCGAGTTCAGCCAACTCCATGCTCTATCCTTCAAGGAGAAGGGAAATAACTTTAATCGAACCGCATCTTGTGGCACTCCGTTTTGCCTGAAACTGTCGCATATGCTTAAGAACTTGCTCAAATGCTCATGTGGATCCTCGATCTCTGACCCTCGAAACATCACTGAATTCTGAATCATCTGGATCACTGATGTTTTTATCTCAAAGTCCCGAGCTTGAATCACAGGCGCAACGATACAGAACCGGATAATGTGAGGTTTTGCTGAAGTGAATTCCACCATCGGCCTGTTATCAATGTCCTGTTGACCCTCGTTCTGTTGAGGTAGAATTAGGTTTCCGTCCATGTTGCTTTGTTGTGCACTAGCTTTCTCACGAACCAGTCTATGGAAAGTCCTTTCGATTTCAGGATCAAAAGGAAGAATTTCTGTACTTCGAGTTCGTCGCATGCACCTAATGTTAAAAATATCAAAAGAAATAAGTGAGAAAATTAAACAACTTGAACGTCAAATAGATAAACGTGATGACAGTAGAAAATAAATTTCTCCAAATTGATTCCCCGGCAGCGGCGCCAAAATTTGATCACGCTTGTCGAAGGCGGCAAATTAATTACTCTCACAAACCTAACTAACTTGTAGATAGGGCAAGTAGAGGTCGTTCCCACAGAGAATCAACAGAGAAAAATTCCTAACGGTCGCACGTTTAGCAATATTGAAGTCAAGTCAAACAAGATTGAATTGAGAGTAAAACTGAAAAAGAGAGTGCAAGTAACGATGATAAATCAATTAATAAAAGCCTAGGACTATCAATTTCCCCTAACGAATTATCTAACTCGTTCCTTCCTTTCTCCAGTTATCAAATTCTTAAGTTACTAACCTAGGGTTCGTATATCTCTTTACGCCTCTCCCGAGTGCTCTAAAGACGTATTCCCTGTATCGAGCTAATCACTCTATTCCTAGGCAATTAACTAGTGGGAACCCATTATGCAACAACCCTAAATGGCTACCTAAGGCAATCAGGTATATTCCTATCCTTCTCGCTAATTAGCTCCGTTTTCCAACGAGACGCTAACTTAGGCTATTCAATCCACGGCTTAACCTAAACAACTTTTCCAAGCCCGATTAGGTCTCCAGATCAAATTAATTGGTGGCCAGTCAATCAACCGCATTAAGAATAAGATATGAATAAGTAACCACACGAATTTGCATAACACGGAGAAAAGGAATTCACTCGTTAGATAAAATCGCTAGGTTCCATTGAAGTCCTAGAAAACGAAATTAGTTCATAACGTAGAAGAAATTCAACTCAAATTCAAAAGAAAAGGAGAGCGACATAATAATCAAAGAGGGGCAAGAAAAGAAAAACGCCCTCTCGAATCCTCCGATCCGAGAAGTAGTCGCCTAGTCTTGATCTCCGCTTCAACCCTAGCCGTCTCCGAGTCGAATGTCTCATCCGTTCTTCACCAAAAGAAAAGACTCTAAAAGCCAAAGGGAAGGTTTTTAGAGTTACCTCTAAAACTAGGATATATAGATCCCCTAGAAAATATTTCCTAAGATTCTCCAAATCTAGGCAATATTTCTAGGGAGAATAAAATAAAATAAATCTAAAACTACCAACTAAATAACTAGTTGATCCTCTATATCTCCATAATGCAGTCTTAGGAAGACTTGAAGACTCCTCAAGCGGTTAGCCTTCAAAACTCGCAGGAAAGCTTCGTCA
>JAKZET010000015.1:0-22780 GCA_023653495.1 Melastoma candidum
TCATACGAGTACTCAGACTTTATTAATGAAGATGGTGAATCAATCGAGTTTGATTCATACATGGTTCCTGAAACAGATCTAGAAAATGGACAACTACGACTGCTAGATGTTGATAACCGAGTAGTTGTACCAATTGATACACACATCCGATTTATTGTTACAGGAGCAGATGTAATCCACGATTTTGCTGTACCATCACTAGGACTTAAAATCGATGCTGTTCCAGGACGACTAAACCAAACATCAGTTCTAATTGAACGAGAAGGAGTATTCTATGGACAATGTTCAGAAATTTGTGGAGTATACCACGGATTTATGCCTATTGCAGTTGAAGCTGTTACACCAGAAAAATACCTTGCATGGATTGATAGCCAAGCTTAATTTTTCCCCTTTCCCTTTAAAACACCAATTTCGTTTATTATAAATAGTACAGCGCAATAAATTGTATTTTTAGGAAAAATTTTTTTCACTGTTACTATATAGAAATATATATAACCCTTTGACTTAAACCTGTTTATCCTTATTACTTACATTCTATAAATAAATAAGTAATAAGTATAGACTTATTAATGTGCGTATTTACAAATTAGAAAAATTTTTCTAAGTAAAATTAGTAACGCAGTAAATCAGTATAATAACAATGCTTTCAGTTCTATATAATCTACTAGAAATCCTAGTAGTACTTGTTCCTATTCTTCTAAGTGTTGCCTTTATGACAGTAATTGAACGAAAAGTAATGGGATCAATGCAACGACGGATTGGACCTAATGTAGTTGGATATTACGCTCTACTACAACCATTTGCAGATGCCCTAAAACTGGTTATTAAAGAGCAAGTTATTCCTTCACAAGCTACAAAAAGTCTATTCTTTCTAGCACCTATGGTTACACTAATCTTTAGTCTACTAGGATGGGGTGTAATTCCTCTAGGTCCTGGTCTAGCTCTTAGTGATTTCTCACTAGGTATTCTTTATTCTCTAGCCCTTTCAAGTATTGGTGTATATGGTATTCTATTCGCTGGATGGTCTGCTAATTCAAAATATGCTTTCCTGGGTTCACTACGATCTACAGCTCAAATGATTAGTTACGAGCTAATTTATAGTGCTGCAGTACTAGCTGTAATTCTACTTTGTGGTACATTCAATATTACAGAGATTATTGAAGCTCAACAAAGTGTATGGTACATTGTGCCTCTACTACCTATCTTTATTCTATTCTTTATTTCAGCACTTGCTGAAACAAATCGTACACCATTCGATCTTCCCGAAGCTGAATCAGAGCTAGTTGCTGGTTTCATGACAGAGCACTCAGGTATGATCTTTGTATTCTTCTTCCTAGCAGAGTACGGAAGTATTGTTCTAATGTCTACTTTCACAGCAATTCTATTCCTTGGTGGATACAACATGTCACCTCAAGCACTATTTGCTGAGGATTCATTTATTAATCTACAAAGTATTGCTCTAGCAGTAAAAGCAGTTCTAATTATGTTCCTATTCGTATGGATCCGGGCTACACTGCCTCGAATGCGATACGATGGGCTTATGACGTTCTGTTGGACTGGTATGCTTCCTGTAGCTATTGCTCTTCTAATCCTAGTGCCTAGTCTACTAATTGCATTTGATATTAGTCCATACTAATAAACTACATGAACTAGTAGTAAGTATACTTACTACTAGTTCATTATGCTTTTGCTTTTCCCCCTTACTACAAACATAAAATACTTTTTAATTATAGGCGTACCGTGAAAAAGGAAATTCTTCAATAAAGTTCCTCTTTATACAAATAGTAATAATTAACTAGTATAATAGAAGTTTATAAAGGAATACAAATATTTTCCTCTTTTATAGAGGGGGCATAGTATAGTTGGTCAGTATACTTCCTTTGCAAGGATGGGAGACAGGTTCGAGTCCTGTTGCCTCCAAAAATAGTCAATTGAAATTAACTCCTTTTTCTTTTCGATAGTAAAATATTCTTTTTCAATAGGTGTTATTTTATTAATATTTGTTATTCTATTTTTCATAGAAGTCTATAAAAAATAGATAAGCCTCAATAGCTTAGATGGTAGAGCATAGAACTGAAGCTTCTAACGGATTGGTTCGATTCCAGTTTGAGGCATTTACTTAGTAATAGATTGAATTCCTTGTCAATTTCTTATAATTTAATAGTGATAACAAAATGCAGATATGCTCTATTGGTTGGGGCGGTGCTCTGTAAAAGCATTGGCTGTATGCCGTGGTGAGTTCGAATCTCACATCTGCAATTACTATTCCATCAGGTGCTTATTAGAAGTTTCTTTTAATAGATGAGAGGCTTTCCATTTATAATATCTATTTCTAATTTAAGTACGGACGCGGGGAGATTCGAACTCCCGGTTCTCGGGTGAGAACTCCTAGACTCAAGCCAGGTACATTAAACCACTCTGTCACACGTCCCTTTGTTTTTATTTATTTGTATATATATATAATAGTTATTTTGGTTCTACCTACTTTTCGGGTTTTTGATAAATAGCAGTCTCTTAGTAAGAAATTACACACTATAACACATATATATATATTCCCTATATATAGTTACTTGTATAGGAATCGGTAAGCGTAATTAAAAGGAAAACACATCTGTTTTCTTATTCTAATTTTCTTGCCTTATTAAGCAATCAAATTTTTATTATCTAGATATATAATAAAGAAATACCAGCTATTATATATAGCAAAATTTCCGTGCACACATAAAAGTTATACTGACTTAGTTTGGTACCGGTATAAGTTGAAATTAAAAGATCTTTTTTATTTCTATAGTTTTCTATATAATTTATGGAATGGTACTTTTCTATCTTTCTGTTTATGCACTAACAAGTATGTTTTGTACCTAGTAACTATCTATGTACTATCTTATAGTAGTACTACACTGCCATGATTTTTGTCCTGGCTATAAAAATAGTAGTAACTCTAAATGTATAGTCGCCCAGGCGGAGGAAGTTTTAGTAAATTGCTGGTCTTATTACATTCTGAATATCTAAAAAATAGACATTTTTTCAGTAATATTTTCCTATATAATTTATTATATTTCACAGTAATTTAAAGGTATACTATTGGTATATGAAAAAAGAATTCTTTTACTATAGAAATACTACAATTTATTATTGTAGTATTTCTATCTATTATTGATAACTTTTTCTAAAGATAAACTATCAATAATAAACAACAAATTAACATCCTTTTTATAAAATATACAAATTAACAATGAACACACAACTATCACGAACACAATTTCAATTCCAGCCATTTCATCTAGTTACACCTAGTCCATGGCCACTACTAACATCATTTGCACTTCTAATCCTAACTTCAGCTGCTGTAATGTACTTTAATGGTTACGCTAACCCTCTTGGAGGTTCAGGAGCTCTACTAGTTGGAATCGGGCTAGCAACTACAGTTGCTGCTATGGCTCTATGGTTCCGAGATGTAGTAGCAGAAGGAACATTCCTTGGAGACCACACAATTCTAGTACAGAAAGGAATTACTATGGGTGTTGCTCTATTTATTATTTCAGAGGTATTCTTCTTTATCTCTGTATTCTGGGCATTCTTCCACTCAAGTCTATCACCTACTGTTGAACTAGGAGCTCAATGGCCACCAGTTGGTATTGCTACAATTAACCCATTCGAACTACCACTACTTAACACTATTCTACTACTATCATCAGGAGCAACAGTTACATACGCACACCACTCTGTGATTGAAGGTAACCGACGAGGAGCTATCCTAGGAACACTAATGACACTAATTTTTGCTGTTCTATTTACAATCTGTCAAGGAATCGAATATGTAAATGCTGGATTTACTATTGCAGATGGAGTATTTGGATCAACATTCTTCTTCTCAACAGGATTCCACGGTATCCACGTTATTATTGGAACACTATTTATTGCTGTTGCATTCTTCCGAATGCTTAGCTACCATCTAACAGACCACCACCACCTAGGATTTGAAGCATCAATCCTATACTGGCACTTTGTTGATGTTGTTTGGCTATTCCTATTCATCTCAGTATACTGGTGGGGAAGCTAATATAGAGAAATCTATATCCCCTTTTCTGGGTTTTATTCAAGAAATTATTTAGTTAGGAAAAAATTCTACTAGTGCTATATACTATTATTATATAAGAATAGAAAAACCAAAAATTGTCCTTAATTCAACGGTTAGAATGTGTTTCCGATAAAGACATTATAGAGGTTCGATTCCTCTAGGACAAAATGCTTATTAAAAAAGAAATTCCTTTACTTAATTTCACCACCGCTCTTTTACTATATAAAAAAGAAATTGGGTCCTATTTTACTTTATTAACTGATTAATATAGGAGTTGAGATAATTGAATCAAGAAAATCTATTTAAAAAATAAAAATATTGTAGAAATAGTAATATACCATAGAGCCGCGTATATTTACAGAACGACATGAATATGAATTCATGAAATATTATAGAAGTGTTGTACTTCTTTATCTATTATAAACCTTACAATAATCCTTCTTTTTTCTGCTTAGTAGCGGATATAGAATTGATTATTAACTTCAGATGATAAAATAACAATCTGATTAATAGATAAAAGCCCTTTCATAATATAAATAAAATAGTTCTATTTTATAACTATGTTCAATGAAGGGTTAGAAAAAGAAAAACAGTTAATGCGACTACTTAAAACACATCCTATTCTAGGTCTAGCTAACAGTTACCTAATTGATAGTCCACAACCTTCGAACCTTTCTTACATGTGGAACTTTGGATCACTACTGGGAGTTTGTCTAATTATTCAAATTCTTACAGGAGTATTCCTAGCTATGCATTATACACCTTCAGTTGATCTAGCATTTATTAGTGTTGAACACATTATGCGAGATGTTAACTATGGATGGCTAATCCGATACCTACACGCTAACACAGCTTCATTCTTCTTTATTTTCGTATATCTTCACATTGGACGAGGGCTGTACTATGGATCATACAAATCACCACGAACACTACTATGGTCAATTGGAGTAATTATTCTTGTTCTGATGATGGCTATTGCTTTCCTTGGTTTTATTGGCCAAAAATGGATGTATATTTATAATGTCGACACAACTACTATTCAATATTTTTCTATTCCTACTCTTATAACACCTAGTACACGTCTTAAAACTATCCTTGATAAATATAATATTAAGCCTGTTCTTCTATTTGAAGATCTTATAAATTCAGATACTAAGAAAATAGCTTATCGAACCCTTAAACCTTTCTCAGGTATTTATATGATTGTTAACCTAGTTACTGGTAAATATTATGTAGGTAGTGCTGTAACAGGAAATCTTTATATGCGTTTTCATAAGCATCTATTTTCTTTTTCAGGAAATAAGCGAGTTGCTAACGCCGTTACTAAATATGGACTATCTGAATTTGCATTCCTAGTACTAGAAATTGTACCTCAAGAGAATAAAACGGATAGTACACTACTTCTTAATCGGGAAGATCATTACCTAGAGACACTAAAACCAGAATATAATATTGCACCACTGGCTAGTAATAGTCTTGGATGGAAACATTCGGAAGAATCTCTAGCAAAGATGCGTGAAAACTATTCCGAGGAACGACGACAACGAATTGCAAATATTAATAAAGGAAAATCACTTTCCCTAGAGACACGTGAACTTATTCGTAAATCAGCACTACTTCGGGATAGTATGCCCATTGAAACTCGAATGAAATGTGCTGTAAATGTACGACCTGTAATCATTACAAGTCTAGATGGTTCTAACGCTATAAGTTTTGTAAGTATTAAGGAAGCAAGTATTGCTATTTCATGCAATGAAAAGACAATTCGACGTGCACTAAATGGAAATGGAATTGTTAAAAAGAACTATATTGTTAAAGAAACGAAAGATATTCTTGAATAATCAGTTAAATCGATATACTAGAAAGTTTAACTTTCTATAAATATATATTTATAGTCCTATTGTTTTCCCCTACACAATCTGTATAGAGAATAGGGTAAATAACGATAGAATACCTCGACAGGGGTATTAGAGATAAAATTATCTCTGGCAATACGAGTGAAAACGGTTAACGGAAGTTATCACCTTTCAAGACCGTCGGTTGTATACACGATCGCTACAGACTGGGTCACTTGTGGGTACCTGAAATGGTGCCTAATGTACAGTCGGACATCTAAAGTAGATACTCAACTATTTTTCAAGGCCTAAGATGATATAAATAATAGTAATATGATTGTTTATTGATTAGGTACAACTACTATTTACTGTGATATTGGATAGTAAATAGATAGAGATGTTGTATGTTCTGCCATACGGACAAATGAGTCTATGGGGAGCTACAGTTATTACTAACCTTCTAAGTGCTATTCCATGGATTGGACAAGACTTTGTTGAGTTTGTTTGGGGAGGATTCTCAGTTAATAATGCTACACTAAACCGATTCTTCTCGCTACACTACCTACTACCATTTGTACTAGCAGCTCTAGCTGCTATGCACCTACTAGCTCTACACGAGCACGGAAGTAGTAACCCACTAGGAGTTTCAGGTAACACAGATCGACTACCATTCCACCCTTACTTTACATTCAAAGATCTAGTTACAATCTTTGTATTCCTACTAGCCCTATCTCTATTTGTATTCTACATGCCAAACGCACTAGGACACTCAGATAACTATATCCCAGCTAACCCAATGCAAACACCAGCATCAATTGTTCCAGAATGGTACCTACTACCATTCTATGCTATTCTACGATCAATTCCTAACAAACTGCTAGGAGTTATTGCTATGTTCATGTCACTTCTAATTCTACTAGGAATGCCTGTTCTAGATACATCACGAATCCGAGGTAGTCAATTCCGACCACTAATGCGATTCTCATTCTGGACATTTGTTGCTTGTTTCTTTATTCTAATGTTTATCGGTAGTCAACACGTGGAAAGTCCATATGTTGAAATCGGTGCTGCAGCTACTGCTTACTACTTCGGTTGGTTCCTAGTAGTAGTACCAGCAATCGGTATTATTGAAAACACACTAATGGATATTGCTCTAGCTGAAGGATCTTCATCAGAAGTTGTTTCACAAAAAACACCTACACCACTACTACGAAGTGTTGTATAGTATATTTGCACTTTCCCCCAGTCCTATGAAAAAAAAGTACTGTTTATAGTAAATGATTTTCACGTTTTTATTTCTTTTTCCGCTGTATTGTTACTATTAACATATACATTATATAGGATTAATTAATTATTGTCTTATATATTCTTTAGAATGGGCGCGCATAACAAAAAGTAACTTTTTGTGAAGAATATTTCTTAAAAAAGAATTGCCGCTCCGCTAGAAAAAGATTTTTTTCTATTTATGCATATTTATAAAGGTATAGATAAGAATGATCACTGATAAAGTGTATCCAATAAGTAATAGTTACTAAAAGATGGTATTTTACTAAGTTTTAGTAATTATTATGAGACGCGTTTTAAGTTAGAATTATAATGGTAAACGCTTAGTAATTGTTTAATCGTGGCAAAGTTAGAACGTTATCTGGTAGTTTTACTCATGCAAGTCGTATGGTATTTAAGAATATCATGGCGTACAGGCGAGGAGAAAAAAGTACATACCTTTAGTAGATGATAGAAACATCTAATAGCCGCTGCGCTAGAAGGAAATTTTCCGACTAAAGATTGGCTTTATATCTAGCAGGTAGTTGGAGTGGTAAAGGCGCTCCAAGCCTATGACGGATAGGAAATAGCGAAAGCTTCAATTCCCGCAATTGGTTTGAGAATAACCAATGGTGTCTTTAAGACATGCTGCAGAGGAGGATCTTGGGCAATGCTCGAAAGAGTGACCCAGCTAACCAGAACTCGAAAGAGTGTCGTAAGGGAGGATAATGACGTTACCTTACTAATAGTCCAATCTAAGTCTCGTGCCAGCAGACGCGGTTATACGAACTGGGCAAACGTTTAATAAATTAATAGGTATTAAGGATCCGTAGGCGGTTTCTACTAAAGAAACTAGAATCTAATAGAGGATAGTGGAATGCTAGGAGGAGGGATGATATCCATTGATATCTAGCGGAACACTAAAGGCGAAAGCAGCTATCCAGCTAAAGATTGACGCTCAGGGATGAAAGTCTGGGGAGCAAAACAGATTAGATACCTGTGTAGTCCAGACCGTAAACTATTTACATTTCTTATTTGGCTAAACTATTCGTAGTTATTTTGTCAGATAAGCAGCAAACCGCTGTATGTGTAACACCTTGTAAGTACAGTCCCAGGACCGAAAGCAAAAAGATTAGACCATCCTAAAGACCCGGAGTGGAGCATGTTGTTTAATACGATAATCCGCGTAGAACCTTACCTCTCCTTGAATGGCTTACATAACTTTGTTTGTAAGATCACAGGCGTTGCATGGCTGTCGGCAGTTCGTGTCGTAAGATGTCAGGTTGAGTCCGCCAACGAACGCAATCCCTATAAGAAGTTGTTATCAGTTATTATACTGCTCTTCTTATTTGCATTCAATAAGAAGCATTTTGGGAATACGATAAGCCTTCATGACCCTTATGGAGTATGGGCTACAGACGTGCTACTTGAACCTAACAAACTGATGCAATACCGTAAGGTGGAGCTAACCAGTAAAATATGGTGATACTAGGATCGTAGTCTGAAATTCGACTACGTGAATCAGGAATTCCGAGTAATCGTTGATAAGTACGCAACGGTGAACTTTTACATTTGGGAGATACTAACCGTCTATCAAGTGTTGGTCGTTTATCAAGCTATGAACTAGTGTTTACTTTGATTCTTTCTCTTATCTCAGTATTACTATATAGTTACTACGCTGTAGTTGTATAGAAATAAGTAAAATTGTTTCTATATATATATTCTTACTTACTAGTAAAATATTGATTATATAGTTAACTAATACTTTTAATTGAAAGTTTCTGTAGCGAACACATGGAATAGCTTAGAACTCCTAACGCTAAGTTATAGCAAGGTAGCCGTAAGGGAACTTGTGGCTGATGGATACTATTCAATTATCCCCTACCCAATATTTCGTTATTTTATTTATAATGGAATATTTTCTATCTCCTAGAAATTTGTTACTAACTCTATCTGTGGGAATCTAGCATAATTGGTTAATGTCCTAAATTGTCAGTTTAGATGATGCCCGTTCGAATCGGGTGATTCTCGTATTTTGTATTGTTTACTATCACAAAAGCATCTTTTTTGGCTTTGTATAAGATAAACAAATTACTACTAAATAGAATAGACCTATTAGCCTGTAGGCGCAGTCCCTAGTATCTGGCTTCTATAATAATTTTCACTTTATTACTGAGCAGATATATTCTATTTTAGTCGATGATTCTTCTCATTTTAATCTTATAAGATTATAGTGTAATCATTTTTCTATTAAATAGCGCACTGTTATTTAACTATTTATAATAAAATAATCTCTGTTTTAAGGTCCTTAAGGAAGCCAGATACACTGGCGCTATATGAAATGAATCTATCAGTAATTCTATTTCTAATTGGTATCCTAGGATTTGTTCTTAACCGAAAGAATATTATTCTTATGCTAATTTCGATTGAAGTAATGCTACTAGCTGTAACACTACTAGTACTAGTAAGCTGTTATAGTTTTGATGACATTCTTGGTCAAACATATAGTATTTATATTATTGCTATTGCTGGTGCTGAATCAGCAATTGGTCTAGGAATTCTAGTTGCTTACTACCGACTACGAGGAAATATTAGTCTACGACAATAATGTATCTATCACTTCTTCTTCTACCAATGTTTGGATCTGCCGTAGCAGGTCTACTAGGACGAAAAATTGGAGTAACAGGAGCACATCTTATTACATGTTCTTGTCTAATTACATCGGCTGTTCTAGCTATTGTTGCGTTCTATGAAGTTGGACTATGTAATAGTCCAGTATCAATTAACCTAATTAGTTGGATTGATTCTGAGCTAATGGATGTTTCTTGGGGATTCATGTTTGATAGTCTAACAGTATCAATGCTACTACCTGTTCTAGTAGTTTCTAGTCTTGTACATATCTTCTCTGTAGACTATATGAGTGCTGACCCACACAACCAACGATTCTTTGCATACCTTAGTATGTTTACTTTCTTTATGCTAGTACTAGTAACAGGAGATAACTACCTTATTATGTTTGTTGGATGGGAGGGAATTGGTATTTCTTCATATCTACTAATTAACTTCTGGTTTACACGAATTCAAGCTAATAAAAGTGCTATTAAAGCACTAGTAGTAAATCGAGTTGGGGATATGTTTCTATCAATTGGATTCTTTGCTATCTTCTTCGTATTTGGTAATCTTGATTACAGTACAGTATTTAGTATTGCTCCTTTTATTAATGAGACTATCATTACAATTATTGGTCTACTACTACTACTGGCTGCCATGGGTAAAAGTGCTCAACTAGGTCTACATACATGGCTTCCAGACGCTATGGAGGGACCTACACCAGTTAGTGCTCTAATTCATGCTGCTACACTAGTTACAGCAGGAGTATACCTTCTACTGCGATCATCACCAGTTATTGAATATGGTCCTACAACACTTATCGTTATTACTTGGGTAGGTGCTCTAACAGCATTCTTTGCTGCGTCAACTGGTCTACTACAAAACGATCTAAAACGAGTTATTGCTTACAGTACATGTTCACAAATGGGTTATCTATTTATGGCTTGTGGTCTAAGTCAATACAATGTTGCACTATTCCACCTTGTAAACCATGCTTTCTTTAAAGCTCTACTATTCCTAGCAGCTGGTGCTGTACTACATGCCACATATGATCAACAAGATCAACGACGACTAGGAGGTCTAATTGGATTCCTGCCTTTCACATACACAGCTATTCTAATTGGTAGTCTAAGTCTAATGGCTCTACCTTGGCTAACAGGATTCTATAGTAAAGATCTAATTCTAGAAGTTGCATACGGACAATATGAATTCTCAGGACAAGTTGCTTACTGGCTTGGTACTCTTAGTGCTTGTCTAACAGCCTTCTATAGTCTACGACTTATTAGTCTAACATTCCTAACATACCCTAATGCAAGTAAATCAGTATATCTACATACACACGATGCACCAACAATTGTTATGATTCCTCTAATTATTCTATCACTACTAGCTATTTTCTTTGGATACGTTGCACGAGATCTATTTGTTGGTATGGGATCAGATTTCCTATCACCTAGCCTATTTACACACCCTTCACACATTAGTCTAATCGAGGCAGAATTTGGGCTACCTCAAATTATTAAACTGCTTCCTGCTATTGGTACTCTAATGGGTGCTGGACTAGCTCTATATCTATACCATATGCTACCAGTATTTACTATTGATCTGACAAATAGTACACTAGGACAAAAACTTTACCGATTCTTTAATGGTAAGTACTATGTTGATGTTATTTACAACCATTACATTATTAATGGTGGACTTCAACTAGGATACGTTATCAGTAAAGTACTAGATCGTGGTATTATTGAACTAGTGGGACCTTATGGTCTAGCTACTGGACTAACATCAGGAAGTAAAGATATCGCTAAACTAGACACTGGTAACCTAACTAGTTATGCACTATATCTAGCTATTGCACTAGTGACTCTAGTTATGATTCTACTAAGTCCTGTACTACTTAATGCTGCACTAATCAATGCACCACTAATTCTAGTACTGCTTACTGGTATGGTATGTCTTCCATACATTGCTTCAACTACAAAATAGTTATATACCCCCTTCTCTTAATTCTATATACAATTATATCTTACGCTCTATAAATTTACTATTGTTCTGCTATTTCTATTTTCTTTTTAGTAATCTCTTACTGTTTTGTATAAGAGTAACTTATTTTACTAGTAAAATAGCATTATTTATACTAGTAAAATAGTAAAAAACAAAGTATAGGAATACTAGTAATTAGTATATAAAGGTAATACTAGCTTAATTGGTAAAGCGCCAATCTGTGGAGTTGTGTTTATTCCGGTTCAAGTCCGGAGTTTTACCCTTTGTAAATATAGTTTAGAGATCTTTTGTTTAAAAGAATTTTATATAGGTAGGGCTATATTATAAAAATTATGCTTGAAAAAGTAGTAAGGTCCAAGATTATTCTTATTAGAGAATATTTCCATCTAGGATAGAGAAAATTTATAGAAAATGGTCAAAGAATATACTTTATTGCTAATAAAGTGAATATTCTTTTATGTAAACAGTCTCCTAATATAATCCACTATTAAGTATATAAGCATTAACTACCTATTTAACAGCTTTAACATAGTATATTATCGTTTTATTTAATAAATACAATCATCTATTTAACTTAATTTTAATTTATTTAAGGTTAATTAGTGATTTCTATTTGTACAAAATCTGGCCTATTTATAATTAGCCCCCTTTTTAACTCTTGCTGGAATAGGCTAACTGGTTAAACCATACCATTCATACTGGTAAATAGATGGGTTCGAGTCCCTCTCCCAGCTTTTTTCTATTACTACTAAAACGACTTTGTCATGTTATATACTATTATGGTACTAAGGTTTATATACTGTTTAATTTACATAGAGAATAGAAATACCACCTGTGATAAAACCATATTGTTTGTTTCAATGTTCACATCACAAAAAGTAGTGGTTATAAAATCGAAGATTTTATTAGGTCTGACTATTTTAAGGGTACTTTTTTGCATGGTAAAGAAACTATTTTCTTTTTTATATAGCACACTAGAGGGCTCGAACCCCTAAATCTCCTAATCCGAAGTTAGGCGCTTTACCAATTTAGCTAAGTATGCTTTTTTATTAAAAGACGCTAACAGAAAATGTGTTATGTTATAGGAAATAAAATTGTACAGTAGCGCTTTATAATAAACTTACTATGTTCTATTTAAACTTCTTATGAGACTAGATATAGAGTGCAACTACGAAGCTTTCGCTTTAATATATTGTGAGTGATAGGACTTGAACCTACACAGTCTAAGACTACCGACTCCTAAGGTCGACTTGGCTACCAATTTCAACACACTCACATCTATTTATACATATCCCTATATAACTAATATAGACTAGATTTTTTTTAGATTCCGTTACTTTTACCGATTTTTGGTAAGGGGAAAATTGTTTCCCCCGGATAGGTTAACTTAGTGTTAAGTACTCGATAATTATGAGTAAAGTAGCAGGAATGATACCATTAGGGCAAATAGTCCTGTAGCCTCTGATAGAGCGAATCCTAGGATCGCGTAAGTAAATAGTTGACCTCGTAGGCTAGGGTTTCGTGAAACTCCTTGGATTAGAGCAGCGAATACGATTCCAACTCCGATTCCGGCTCCGATCAGTCCTAGAGCAGCTACTCCTGATCCGATGTATTTAGCAGCAGCAAGCATAGTAAATAACAATGATGTGGTACGCCAGTATGCCAATAATTACAAAATAGAATTACGGTAAACACTAGCTGGTAAACAGATGCTGAATATCTTTTTAAAGAAAAGATGTTTTCAGTTCCTATACAATTGAATCAATTTTCTAATTGTAGAATGTAATATGTTTTTCTAGTTCTTGATATAAAATTAGTATTAGAAAATCTTCGATTTTATTAGGGCCTCTACAAGAACAGCTGGAATCGAACCAACATAAATGACTTTGGAGATCATTGTATTACCATTATACGATATTCTTATATGTATTTTTTATCTATACTTATAAAATACTATCTCTCTTTTAAGTAAACATAATAGAGACTATATCTTTAGTAGGGAAAATAAGAAATTCCTAAGTAAATAGTGATGTGTGTAAAAAAGAAAATGAAATTTTCTAAGCATGTGGTAACTATCTTTATGTATGTGTAACAGAGTCAAGAGGGAATTGAACCCTGGATGGTAGAATTTGCAGTTCCCCAACAGAAGCCATCTGTACTCGACTCTTACTAGGAAAAAGGCTAAAAGGAAGAATGGTAGAAAAATTGATTTACAGCGCGTAAGCGCATCCAAGGATATTACTTTTTATTCATGGCCCTGTAGTAAAGTGTATTTGTCTTAAAAAAGAAATGACCTACTAAATTTCCTATTTTTCTACTAATTGTTAGTGAAGGGGGGGCAAATTAGGTGTTTTATTCATAGAAAGAGTAATAGGTCCTACCATTGCAAGAAGAAGAATAACACTTGCAACAATAAGCCATAGTGCTCCAGTAGTATAAATGCTATAACCAATACTTTGGATTTGTAGGAAACTGGCAAATTGTGTATCAGCAGCAGTTGTATTAAATGCATAGTGTACATCACTAATAGGGCTGTATTGTGCTGATTCAACACCTAGGAATACAGAATTAAACCAATTAAGGATACCTAGTTCAGCTTGAGGTAGAAGATTAGTTACTGTACTAATATTAAATGTACCGTTCTCAGTAGTAAATCCTGGTACAATTGATACTAGTTCAAATAGGAATAGACTACCAATAATTGTACCTAGTGGAAGGTTTTGTGTATATTCTGTACCTACTGCACTTAGCTCTGTTAGTTGTAGGTTAAGCATCATAACAACAAATAGGAATAGAATAGCAATAGCTCCAACATAAACAATTAGGTAAGAGATACCAATGAATCCTACACCTAGTAGTACTAGGTAACCTGCAACATTAACAAAAACAGAAATTAGGAATAGTACAGAAATAACTGGATTTTTAGATGTAATAACTAGAATTCCAGAAAGAATAGCACCTAGTGCTAGAAAATCAAGTAGAAAGTTGTTCATAATAAAAAGGAAAATAGGACCGTATTAGAAAATTACTAGAAAGAATCAATTTTCAAAGAAAAGGTCTTGTAGATCGCGCTTTGCCTCTACTACTAAAAATATTTCCTATAATAACTGTTATAAGTATCCACGCGATAAATTAAATTAGTAGAACTTTTTTACTATATAACTCATTATTATATTCATATCTGATAGTATATAATATACTATCGTCCTCATAGGATCATCCTATACAATACTGTTTATAAATTACAAGGATCTATTAATATAAATGGTTCTATTGATGTAGTGTGTATATAAGGAAATGAATATTAATTATTAATATAGGAATCGATGACAATGTTGAATGTACGGTTAAGTAATTAAAGGGATTATTAGGGATGCCTAGCAGATATGTTGAAAAGGAAGTAGAATACTAAAAGTATAGATACAATCAGAACATTTATACAATCCTAAGGTAAACCGAATAGTATAGAACGTTGGGAAGTAAAACATTATAGTACCAATAGGAAAGGAAATCAAAAGAGACTCTGGGAGTAATGGTGAGTGAAACCAGAATAGCCAAAATTTTCACGGACACACATAGTACTTTGGAATAAGTAGACATTAAAAGAATCTACACATTTTTTTAATCCCATAGAAGGTGAAAGTCCTGTATGTGATGAAAGTGAAAGTGTTAGTAAGTAATATGAGGACGTCAGCCTTGTATGAATAAGGGGGTACCATCCTCCAAGGCTAAGTATAACATATCTAGCGATAGTGAAGAGTAACGTGAGTGAAAGGTGAAAAGTAAGTAGATGACTAGTGAAATAGAACCTGAACTAGTAATCCTATAAGCAGTTGGAGTTTTAGTAAAAAATGACAACGTACCTTTTGCATAATGGGTCAGCGAGTTAGTTTATAGAGCAAGATGAATAATCTAAGCGAAAGCGACTATAATAAGTGGATCAAAAGTAGTTTTATGAACTAGACCCGAAGCCAAATGATCTTACCATGGCCAGGCTAAAAAAGGGCCGAACAGGTGAATGTTGCAAAATTCTCTGATGAGCTGTGGTAAGGGGTGAAAGGCCAATCTAATTTGGATGATAGCTGGTATTCTGCGAAACCTATTTAGGTAGGGCCTTTATTTACACTTTTATATGTACAGCACTGATCATCATACATTAGCCAGATATAGCGTTAGCGCATTATCACTATGTTAAATTGGGGGGTCTCACAACCCTACCATTGATGGTTAACCTCGGAAGGATAATAGTGAATGATAAGGGCACAGTCTATTCATGATAAGGTGAATAGACAAAAGGGAAACAGCCCAGAGCACGTGTTAAGGTCCCAAAATATTGTTAAGTGAATATAAGAAAGTTTAACTCCTAATACAACCATGAAGTAGGCTTGGAGGTAGCCATCTTTTAATGATAGTGTAACAACTCAGTGGTCTAATTTGAGGAGAGAAGCGTCGAAAATTAACGGGTCTTAGATAATATACCTACACCGTGACTATTTATAATATATTTCTTTATTATAAGTAAGGGTAGCAGAACACTCAGTATCTGATTGAAGGAAAATGTTTCATTTTCTGGACAGTACTGAAGAGAAAATGCTGACATGAGTAACGTAGAAAGGAGTTAAAACACTCCTCGCCGAATACGAGAGGGTTTCATGGAGAAGTTAATCTGCCATGAGTTATACGGACTCTAAGGATTATAGGCGAACGTCTATATCTGATGAGAATTATTACAATTGCACCGAATTGTCTATATATAATAACCATTTCTCTGTACGAAAATTTACAGAGTAGTTTCTACTAACTATTTAGTTAGTAGAATGAATGGCTAGATCAAGAAAAATAGGTGTCACTAGATTTATAGTGAATCCGTACCCTAAACCGACACAGGTTCGTAGGTAGAGAATACTAAGGCGTAGAGATAATGCTTGTGAAGGAACTCGGCAAATTGTGCCCGTAAGTTAGACGATAAGGGTAACCAGAATAAATAATTATAGAAAATTCTGAGTGTCACAAAATCGAGGGCTGCGACTGTTTACCAAAAACACAGCAACTTGCTAAGACGAATAGTACTTGTATAAGTTGTGAACTCTGCCCAATGCCATGTCGTGTAAAGAAGGTGATCTAGTTAGTATTTTACTAACTAGAGTCACTAACTGATGCCATGGTGAATGGCGGTCTTAACTATAAGGATCTGAAAGTAGCGAAATTCCTTGGCCATTAAATGTGGTCCTGCATGAATGAGGTAACGTGGCCCTGCTGTCTCCACAAGCATCTCAGTGAAATTGAATTAGCCGTGCAGATGCGGTTTACCTTCAGTTAGACGGGAAGACCCTATGCAGCTTTACTGTAGCTTGATATTGTTTCTTCTATAGCTAGGTGTAGTATACAAGGGAGTAGATATTCTTCTACGTCAGTGAAATACCTTGACTAGTCTAAAGAAGAAACTTACCTAACACTACTAATAACTAGTTACTTATGAGAATGCCATAATTTTCTGGTTAATTATCTAGAATCTTTTTAGTAAGTTTCTAAGACAGCCGTTTTATATAAAGAGAAATCTTTTTATAAAACTGTCTATAGGTAATTGAGAAATTAGTTAGTCTGGGAAAATATCAGGTGGTCAGTTTGACTGGGACGGTAGCCTCTAATAAAGTATCAGAGGCCTTCAAAGGTATGCATATATTGGTCAGAAACCAATGAACTATGTAAAGTTTACTAAAGCGTAATAGTATAAGCATGCTTGACTGAAAGACTGATAGGTCGATCAGATACGCAAGTAGGATATAGTGATCCGGTGATTCATAATGGAATGGTCATCGCTCAAGAAATAAAAGTTACGCTAGGGATAACAGGTTTATCGTTTGCGAGAGTTCATATTGTCCAAACGGTTTGACACCTCGATGTCGACTCATCTCATCCTCCAGGTGTAGTAGCTTGGAAGGGTTCAGCTGTTCGCTGATTAAAGAGGTACGCGAGTTGGGTTCAATACGACGTGAGTCAGTATGGTCCCTATCTTCTGAAGGAAAAAGTAATCGATTAAGGACCTCCGGTTAGTACGAAAGGACCGCTGGGGATGATTCCATGGTGTACCTATTGTTAAATCTATTTTTAGACATAGCACCGTAGGGTAGCCACAATCATGACAGATAAGCGCTGAAAGCATCTTAAGCACGAAGCACACCTTATTAGATTACAAGAAATAAGAAGAAGACTACTTCTTAATTAATAGGGTGCAAATGTAAGTATAGTAATATATTCAGTTTAGCACTACTAATTTATTGATTTACTTAAT
Organism: Melastoma candidum; assembly: GCA_023653495.1. Classification (NCBI taxonomy): domain Eukaryota; kingdom Viridiplantae; phylum Streptophyta; class Magnoliopsida; order Myrtales; family Melastomataceae; genus Melastoma; species Melastoma candidum. Next base: position 18,089 of record JAKZET010000015.1, read on the forward strand.
CGTAAAACATTGTCTACTATTCTAGTAAATAAAAAAGGCCCATTTTGTTTTTGAGTATCTTTTTAATATATGTATAAATCCAGTGAAATGGTTTTCTTTCTTTTATTACTGTTTATATATATATGTATAGCAGTAGTGAAGTAAATGAAACAGATTGATGGCCTAATGGTTCAGGGCGATCACTTTGGGAGTGATAGTACTGAGTTCAAGTCTCAGCAGTCTGATATATAATAGATAGACTAGAATTAAGGGAACATAATTCCGTTTAGTTTATAAAATAAGTTGAAAATAATCTGTTTACACATCTCTATTCTATACTAATATGGACAAACCAAATATTTACACGTTACAATATTGGTACTATAACATAGTGGTAATGTGGCGTACTGTTAATACGTTTAACGAAAGTTCGATTCTTTCTAGTGCCTTCTTTAAAGTTTATTTTATAATAGTATAATTTCCTACAGCACTAGCGATAAAATTCTGAGAATATGTTGTATTGCATAGTTATAAATTGTCATAGAAACCATGTTACTACTATATATAATATAGTGATAGTTATATTATAATTAACAAAATACTTCCTCCTAGCTCCTAATAAATTCTTCGAATTTATAACCGGGGAGCAACTGGTAATTGTACCCGTTTTTTCTATTTCTGGCCCTACTAAAATATTCGATTTTAGAAGGCTAATTAATAGATCTAGTCGTTAACAATCCATAATAAATTTATAACGACTAGAAAAATGTTGGGCTTATAAAGTGATATAATTAAAAAGTCTATTTACGCTCCTTTTTATAAAAAGTAAATTAGAAAGTCATTTTATACATAGCATTTCTTTACCCGCGCCTATAGCGCATTTCTATAACAAAAAATGAATAATATTATGCCAACAATTCCTAGTGTTTACCTAAAAAATAGTGGGCAACTACAACAACCACAAATGCAAATGAATAACGCCTTCGGCGGTCTAGCGACAACACATTCATTTAGTAAACAATCTTCAGGACTAGGTCCAACTCTGTCTGGAAATACTGCACTAAATAATAGTGCGATTTGTATCATTAATGCTTATTTTGGTACAGTAAACAATACAACAAAGAAGAATAATACTACTACATCAAATAATACTAATGTATCTACTTCTTCTTTTTTTATCAGTAAACCTACCTTTAGTCATACTAACAGTAAAGTTACTATTTCATTCTTTTATTATACTGCTTCTAAAAACAGTACACCAGTACATACACAAAATAAAGAAGTTACAACAGGATTTTTCCGAAAAAACATCTCGGATCTAAGTACTACACTTGCTCAACTATTTCAAAAAGAAGTAAGTGTTATTGCAACTCGACTATATTACCCATACCTAAATAGTGATATCCTGAGTCAATACCTTGCCCACAATGCACCAAGTAATACTTTTATGGATTTTCAAGAAGCTATTCTAACCAATCCTAGTCTACATAAAACGAATCTACCTGCACATATCAGTGGTATTAAAGTACAAGTCTCAGGACGGCTAGTTACTGAAACAGTAATCCCACGAATTACTGTAAAATCTTGTCTAATTGGTTCTTTCCAACGTAATTCAAATAATACTACCCAAATTATTGATTATAGTAAATTTACAACTAAAAATGAACTAGGTGCTTTTACTGTGAAAGTTTGGATCTGTCAACGATCATAAATATTGTAAATGAATGTTAATCTTGTCTACTTTTTCTTCATGGATTGAGAACTATATATTTACTCTCCCCCCCCCCCCGCGTAAGCGCCTTACTTATTCCCAATTTCGTAAGTAGCTGTTTTACTATTTACAAGAACACATCTATATATACGAGTATAACAATTCATCAGAAGAATCTATTTACTACTGTAGAATAAAGTTGACTATCGCTAGTCCACAAACTTATTTACTAGCCGACATTTTTATTTATATAGGTATATAGATTATGATATAGTCTTTTAAGTAGTACTAACAAATAGAATCTTTTCTTTTTACAGGTAGATTTTTTAGTAAGTTATGAACTACTAAAGAATCTTATTATAAAGCTAGTGTAGTTTAATGGTAAAACTTGGGACTTCCACTCTCACATTTTCGGTTCGATTCCGAATACTAGTATAATATGTATAGATTTTCCAAATTATACCCTGTACTGTTCTACTTATATAGTATTATATGATTAGAATGATTATATATGCTACTTTTTTACAAATAAGTTTTCTTTTATTATATTATAAAGTAGCTACTATTATATATTATAGGTGTTAGTAATGCTTTCAATTGGTCTAATTTCACTACTAGTAGCCATTCCTGTTTTCTCCTACCGAATTACCCCTAGTCTATTTAATCGAATTACATCTGTAGTTCTAATCTATTCTGCTCTACTGGCTTTTAATGGTCTACATATTGAGTCACTAGCTTCCGGAGTAGGTATCTACAGTGGACTATTCCATGTAACAACAGTGTCAGTAGCTATTGAAGGATTTCTACTATTCATTGGTGCTCTAATCCTACTAGGATGGGGACCTGTTACAGAGAAAACTATCGCACGATCAAGTACAACAGTAGTTCCAACAATTAGTGAATACTCACTAATGATTATTTTTACATCTATGGGTGCTACACTACTGCTAAGTAGTTCAGATCTAGTAAGTATGTACCTAAGTATTGAGCTACAAAGTTTTGCTGTTTATATTCTGGCAACACTTTACCGAGATTCTGAATCTGCAACAAGTGCTGGTCTTAAATACTTTCTACTAGGTGGTCTATCATCTGCTCTAATTCTACTAGGTACTGCACTAATTTATAGTTACACAGGTCTGACACAATTTGAGAGTATTTATACTCTAGTACAAGTAACAGGATCAGATTCTGCAGCTACTAGTGCTAGTTATAGCGGAGGAGTTACATGTGGACTACTTCTAATTGGTATTGGTTTCCTATTTAAAGTAGCAGCTGCTCCACTACATAACTGGGCACCTGATGTATATGATGGTGTACCAACTATCGTAACATCTTGGCTGACAACAATGCCAAAAATTTCTATTTTTGTATTTCTTCTAGAACTCCAATCTGGACTAGAAGGTAGCTTTGAATCACTAAGCCTTCTTCTTACTGATGATACATCTATCGATATTTGGAAAAATCTACTACTTATTGCTAGTCTTCTTAGTCTTGTTATTGGTACAGTTGTTGGACTAAGCCAATACCGAATTAAACGACTTCTGGCATATAGTACAATTAGTCATGTTGGATTCCTACTACTAGCTCTTGCTATTAATACGGAAGAATCAATTGAATCATTCCTATTTTATCTAATTCAATACTCACTTACAAATGTAAATACTTTCCTAATTCTTCTTGCATTTGGATATATTATGAGTACAAGTAAATCATATCTACTAACAAACCGAGCTATTAATAAACAATCAGTGAATAGTACAGATATTCAATTTATTGATCAACTTAAAGGTCAATTTAAAGAAAATCCTCTACTAGGACTAAGTCTAGCTCTTTGTCTATTCTCTATGGCAGGTATTCCACCACTAATTGGATTCTTTGCAAAACAAATGGTTCTATATTCAAGTACTCATGGTGGTTACTACTTCCTATCTATTGTTGCAATCCTAGTAAGTGTTATTAGTGCATCTTACTATCTAAAAATTATTCGAGTTATCTACTTTGATAGTCAAGATACTCAAAATGAAGTAGTATATACAGATAGTACTGAAAGTTCATCAGATACTATTGCTACTCCTACAATTACAAATGTACATAGTCTACTGATTTCTAGTCTAACTATGATTATTGTACTGTTTGTACTTCAACCATCAATCCTACTAAATAGCTGTCACATTCTAGCTCTATCACTATTCTACTACTAATGAACACTATTACACTATTTTTCCTTTTTATTCCAATCCTAGCTGTTATTCTTCTATTTGCTAATCTTCTACTAGCTGTACACCGACCAGATTCAGAAAAAGTAACACCATACGAGTGTGGATTTAGTCCTGTATATGGTCAAACACGAAACCCTTTCTCTATTCAGTTTTACCTAGTTGGTATCCTATTCCTAGTTTTTGATATCGAAATTCTTCTAACATATCCTTACGCAATGAATCTTTACCAAACAAGTACATATGGATTCTGGATTTTCATTATCTTTTTCCTAGTACTAACTATTGGATTTGTCTATGAATTCGGTACTGGAGCACTATACTTCACAGATAAACGATCTTCAATTCAAAATACTAAGATTACTAATTCAAACCATTCCCCCCTTTCCTGGACTTAATTAAAAACGTTGCTATAGTACTAACTTTAAGACTATAACTGAAAAATCTCCACAGTAAATGAAAATACTTTTTTTCATTCCTTTTCAGACGTATATGAAAAGGATATTGGATAACCAATTACTAGTGTACATTTGATGGCACAACATCCTATTTCTAGTTGTAATCTTATGGATGCTTTTATTATTAAAAAAGTATCAACATGAATAGATATCTTTTTCTATTTGGTAAAATATTCTTTACTGTTTCCTATTGTAGCAATTAAAAAGGAGACATTTTCTAAATAATGGAACAAAGAAGCAGGAAATGGAAAAAATGTGAAAAATAAGAGCTTTTTGATATATCGTTTATAAGTTATACATGTTTACAAGGGAAGACCATTAACATAAA